>CAUYLG010008759.1:0-72423 GCA_963573385.1 Cacajao melanocephalus
GCTTGGGCAGTTCGCAGGGCCGCGGGGGAAGGCGTCCCCGGCATCTGTCACCCTCTGGTGGCACACCCCCCCTTCCCCCCCCCCCCCCCCCGCCAGGCTGGACGCCTTTCCTCCTCATTGAACAGGTAGTGTGACCTTTGGGAGGTCAGGGCTGCCCCGCTCTCCCCAAACGCCCCTCAGGCCTGGACAGCCTGGCCCAGAGGCTCATTCCAGGCGGGAGGGAAAGGAGAGCGGGGCAGCCGCAGCCACCCGCGCTCTCCGTCTCCGCGGCGGTGCTGGGCGACCCTCTGGAGGTGTCGCTGCCGCCACCCAAGTCTTTTCCCCCCTGGGGAGGGGGGGTTGGAGTGGGGAGCTCCACCACTGCCCAAGGCCTCTTGGAGCTACTGGGAGATGGATGTATTTTGATGGCTTAGAAATTTAAAAATAATCTTCCCCATCCCTACCCTTTGGTTATTAAAATTATTTTTGCCTTCTTCCTTTGAGTATCTTGTTTGAAAACTCTGAACAGCTCTTGCGGGGGAGATAGCAAGGCTGTAAACCTAGGAGAAAAGCTGGGGCTGGGGCTCTGGCTCCCTCACTTCCACCTAGCAATTTCATGTCGATACCTTATTCTATTTTCTTTTTACTGAATTCTTCAAGAGGTTCTCTTTTGGGGGGGGCTAACGGTTTGTTCCTTTCCTATCCTCCTCCCCCAAGAAGATCAAAATGTAGCCTATTTATCATCTCGCCTTGACCATCCTGCTTGTTGGCACACAGCTGCTTTGCTTCAGCAGGATTTCTCTGCTTAAAATTTCAAGCAATTTTTGGTACACACGGGCTCTTAAACTATAATCATTAGGCCAAGTTCAAAAAGAAAGTACTCTGCTCAGTTTTAAATGTGTAATTAAAAATAAGTGTACCTCAGCTTTTCAGAGGGAGGGAGAGGAAAGGGGGCAGGAAAGGGGACAAACAAAGAATAAGGAAATGTTTAGTGCTCTTAAATCCAGCCCAAATAGCTGAAAGAAAGAAAGGCATTCCCTCAGATAATGGAGCCATTAGAAGCTCTGAAGGTTCCCGCCGCCATTCCTCACAGGGGCTTTCCAAAAATTTAATTCACTCTCAGCTATTAAACAAAGGACCAAGAAAATAATTTTGAGACCTTCTGCCAAAGGGGCACTTTGGCTTGTTTTCTATGCAGAAACACACCTTCCTCCCCAGAATGCATGTGCCACCCGCCCACTCAGGCTCGCTGCTGCTCCCCAAGTCAATCCTCAGCTGCCTCTTTCCCCATTTTCTTTAATAACTTTGCTAGAAAAAATAGTATGTTCATGCAGTTTCAACACATTTTATTATATTTCTGTATGCATTACTCTCAAAACATCACAAGAAATGATCAAACCACTTAAAACCTTCAAATAAAAAATCTGAAACAGTTTATGCCCACAATTGTACATATTTATAGTTAAGAAACATTCTTTATAAATATTGTTTCCTCTGTAGCAAGTTAATACCATAATTTAATTACAAATGGATAAATATGGTAACGGGTATTTACAGAAGGAAGGGTGTTATTACGGAAAAAGCTAACGGCACGACGTTTATTTTTCCCCCACAATCTTTCATACAGGAACTAACAAATTGAACTTGCAAAAGCACTACAACATCACATGTAAACCCAGCTAACAGAAAAATACATTCACAAGCGTTGGTGGTGGTGGTGTGTATGTGTGTGCTATGGTCAGTGTGTTGAAGAAACAGAAGGGCGACTTTGGCACGGCTCGTTTTTTTCCGGTCTCTAGTTACATGAAGTTTACAATCAGGTTGCCTCATAAAAAGGAACACAATATTCAATACCACAATACAAAATAAACCATTTTCTTCCACATTACTTAAAAAGAAACCGGGTAAACTAAAAAAGAGGAAAGAGAAAGCCCATCACTTTGGCGAAGGGAAAAGGGAGGAAGGCGGGGAGGAAGGCAATCCGAGTTTTACAAATGGACAAACTTCTATACACCAAAAAGCCATTAAAACCACCTCGGAGAAGAAAGGAGGAGTCCGCTATGTACACAGTTTGTCGGAAGACTGGGAACAGGGTGGGAAAGAACGTGGGCATGGAGATTAACAGGGAGGTTTGGTTCAACATTTTTGTGGGTTTTTATTTTTTTATTTTTTATTTGTTTTATATTTTCAGCTTCAAAGACTCTGGAAGGGATATTTTTGCTCTTCATGCCTAGATTATTATTTTTAAAAAAAAGTTTTAAAAATCCTCCTGCTGGTAAAATCTTCATCATCATAAAAATCAGATTCATAATTTTAACAACATGATCACAAGGTGCCCTCGCTGCTAGCTGCGGGGAGAGTCGCTGCGCTGCGGTGGGAACGGAGAGTGGGAAAGAGGCCCGACCCCTCACACGTACCATTCATTGAAGTTGGAGGAGAGGCCGCTGTGGCCCCCGGCTGTCCCGCTGCCACCGCCAGAGCTGCCGCCACCCCCGCCGCCTGCCCCGCCGCTGCCCCCGCCACTGCCGCTGCCGCCACCCGAGCCGCCTCCCGCGCCGCCACTGCCCGAGCCTCCGCCCCGGTGTACCGCAGATACCGCGGCCGCCGCCGCCGCAGCCGCCGCCGCCGCTGCTGCTGCCGCTGGGGACAGATTGGAGCTGCTTTGGGGCTCGGAGCTGGGGGACACCAGCCCCGGGGGCGTGGACGACTCATAGCCGGAGCTGGCAGCCGGGGAGGATTCAGAGCCCTGCGGGGAGGACTCATGGACCTGCAAGACAAAAGCCGGGAGGGGGGACCAGAGGGGACTGGGTGTGAGTGCAGCTGCTGTGGAGCCGGGCCCCTGGGGGAAAGCACCCCCAGAAAGGTCTCCATCGCCTCCCCGGCCCCTGGGGACCCACCCTCCCAGGCCCGCTTAGGTGGTCCAGGCCAGTGCTGCCCCGGCGCCTAGGCCTGCCTCGCCCTCCTCCCAGCTGCCGCAGTGGTACCTTCATGTGCTTCCGCAGCGAGCTGGGGTGCGTGTAGGACTTGTCGCACATCTTGCAGAGATAGGGCTTATCGGAGGTGTGGACGTGCATGTGCTTCTTCCTGTCGCTGCTGTTGGCGAAGCGCCGGTCGCAGCCCTCGAACTCACACTGGAACGGCTTCTCCCCTGTGGAAGGCAAACACCGGCGCTGGCTGCAGACACCCAGAGCCTGCTGAGCCCCCACCCAGGCTGCGAGGGGGCTGGGCCGCGGCGAGGGAGAAGGGCCTGAGGGGGCTGGGTTCCTTAAACTAGTCCAATCCCCTCTGCGGCAGAACCGAGATCAAATTAATCGCCTTCTCGCCCGACAGTCCCGCTCATTTATTTAATATTTTACTTTCTTCCAGGCTGACGCCCATCTCCTCAAATGTCTCAGGAATGTGGGTAGCTCCTGGCCTTGCCTGCCTTTCTAGAAGGATTCTTGGATTTGCAGCTTCTAACAAGTTGGTCTCGCCACGGAGAAGCTGTTATTATGACAAAATATTTGGGGCATTATCAAAATCACACAGGCTGCTGGGCTGCTGTCGGTTTCGCGCCAGGGCCAGTAAGCAATTACATTTGGAGTTGCTACGTGTTGTTTAGGGGCCGGGCTGTGGAGAGTGACTGAGCCAGTATTTTCCACCCAAAATTCTGCAAATGGAATTAACCACAATTCTAGTCTCACCTCCTGTCTTTAAAGAATAAGTTGAATGAAAGGTAAATACTAGAGATAAGGCAGCATCTAGTGACTGCGGAGAGGCACAAGCTGGTGAGTGAGGGTTGTGGAAGTCAGAAAAGCCTTTCAAAACCTCCTCGTTTAATTTTCTGGCGGTCCCTGCATCCGGTTGCCAGAATTCCAAATGCTTGGAGTCATTTAGAGGTGTGAGAACTCAAACCTCGTTCCACTTGGAAAGGGGACCATTTAACGTTAAATTCCATTAGCACCTAAATTGTTTCTTAAAGACATCCGCTCAGACACAGGACTCAAAAGCAAGCATTTCATGCAAATAAATTTCTCAAATTTTAAACCTTGTTAAAAGCTTGTCTAGCACCTCTGCTCCCTCCCTTCCCGGAAGAGAACAATAGGCCGCTGGCGCATCCCCACTTCGGAGTAAATATTGACGGGGGAAGTTGCTAAAACATTTGGCTTTCTTTTAGGAAATCGTCTGGCACGATTTTGGCTGAGACCTGGTCATAGATGAATAATCTATGAGGCAGGAGGCGCGTTCTTTTGCAGCTCTCTTCTCACGCGATCCCCTCACGGGGCCGCGCTGCCTGGGGCTCTAGCTGACCTGGGTCCAAGTTGGGAATCGCAAACCCTTTGGTGCCCATTAGAGAATTTCACAAACTGCTGCGAAACCACCGTAAAGCCCCCGCGACCCACCCGGAATGGGTTTTAAAAACACTTTAAAAATGAGAAATGCATTACAGCTTCAGCTCACACCAGTCTCATTTAATGGGAAACAGTCCCGGGAAGGGCGTTTGGACCACGAGTGAAAGAAGTGGGAAAACACACAAACCACTCAAACAGACAGACACTCTGAGCAGAAAAGCACATTCAGACAAGCTGGCAAAATCCTCTCTAGGCTCGCTTCCCGGGCACCGAATTAGAGAGCAGTTTTATTTTGTGCTTTCTACTTAGAACGGAAATTATTAACCGGGACTGAGCAAACGAAGCAACTGCATGACCGAAGCATTCATCTGATGTGAGGCTGATCATTTAAAACTCGATTTCCGCACATGGAAAAATCCAGCCCGATAATATTCTGTCATCCTCCAACAAAAACAAGCGGTTGGCTCTCTCGTAGATGCAAAAACACCTCCCATCCCAGGGCCCCCGTTAGCGGTCTGAGCCTATCGTTGGCACCCACAGCCCCTCTGCCTGTGCGTGTCTCTCCTCCGCACCTGGTCCCTGTCCCAGCCCGCGGTTACCTGTGTGGGTCCTTTTGTGGATCTTGAGGTTCTCAGAGCGCGCGAAGACCTTGCCGCAGCCCGGGAAGGGGCAGGGGAAGGGTTTCTCGCCTGTGTGCACGCGGATGTGGTTGACCAGTTTGTATTTGGCCTTGAAGGGCTTGCCCTCTCGCGGACACTCCTCCCAGAAGCAGACGTGGTTGCTCTGCTCTGGGCCGCCGACGTGCTCCACGGAGACGTGGGTCACCAGCTCGTGCATAGTGCTGAAAGTTTTGTTGCAGCTCTTCTTGGGGTTGCTCAGCTGCTCTGGGTCGATCCATTTGCAGATGAGCTCCTGCTTGATGCACTGCTGCCGCATGTAGCGGAAAAAGGCACCGGGGTGGTGGTGATGATGGTGGTGGTGGTGGGCCGCCGCTGCTGCCATGTTCATACCCATGTTCATATTCATGGGGCCGTACTGGTTGTGGAGTTGCGCCGCCGAGTAGGGGTCGGTCCGCGGGCTGGCCACCTGGCGGTATTGCTCCGAGCGCCCGAACACCTCTCCAGGCAGCCCGAGGCGCATCTGCCCGTTGAGCACATTCTGCGAGCCGTGCGGCCCGTGCTGCTCTGGCAGGCCGGGGAAGAGGAGGTGGCCCTGCGCGTCCGAGTGCGCGTGGTGCAGGCCGCCCGCGCCAGGTCCGAACAGCCCATGCTGCCCGCCACCCGGCGCCGAGTCCCCGAAGCCGCGGCTGCGGAACAGGAAATCCCGGGTGGAGTTGAAGGGCGGCCCAGAGTAGGAGCCAACGTGCGCAGCGTGGGGCCCGAGCGCTGCGGCCGCAGCAGCAGCTGCAGCGGAGCCGGGGTAGGCGCCGGGGCCCTGCGACGTGAACGCCGAGCTCTGGCCCGGGGACAGCTCGTGCGCGCCCGGGTTGAGCTTGAAGGCTCCCATGTGAGCGGCGGCCGAGTCAACGAAGCCGTTCTGTGCCGCCGCCAGGCTCAGTTCACGGTCCTGCATCTCGGCGGCCGCCGCCGCCGCCGCTGCGGCGGAGTGGTGATGGTGGCGCGCGAAGCTGCCCACCCCGATGGCCGGGAACTGGGGACCCGCGTCCAGGAGCATGGCCAGAGCGCCCGCCCGCCCCGGCGAGCCCGGCGCCTCCGCACTGCCTCGACTCCCGCTCCCGATCCGCGCGGTGCGTCCGGCGGCCACCGGGCTCCAGGCGCAGGCGGCTGTGGTGGCGGCCGCTTCAGTCTTGGGAGCCGCTCTCCGGCGCCCGCCGCCTCCGCCGCCGCCGCCTGGATCTGCCTCAGGCGGCCGGGAGCGGAGCGAAAGCGCGGAGAGGAAGAGGAGGAGGAGGCGGCGGTGGAGGAGGCGCGGGAGGAGGAGGAGGTGGAGGAGGAGAAGAGTCCAAAGCCAGGCAGAGAACCAAAGTGTATTAAAGGAGCTGCGGCGGGGGCGGGTGAGCAGGGCAGGGGAGGGCGGGCGGGAGGAGGGAGCCGGAGGGAGGTGTGGGGAGCCGAGAGGAGAGGGGGGCTACCAGGGGGCGAGCACCGCGCAGCGGCCCCCACCCCTGCGCGCACCCGTGCGCGCACGCACACACTCACTCGCTTGCACGCCCCGCAGACCCGGAGCCTGGCCGCGCCGAGCAGCGCCGGCAGAATGCAGTCACAGCCGCGGCGGGGCCACGGTGCCCTAGGGCCGCGGCCGTGGACACACCAGGCAGGCTGGAGAGGAGAGGACCGAGACGAGCTCCGCTCTCGGCGCCCGGGGCCAGCGCACCAGCGTCTCCACCTGACCGCGGCGGGAGCGCCGGGGCTGCAGGCGGAGTCCGGGCGTCCTCCACGGCGCGCTCCGGCGACAGCTCCCTCCCCCGCGGCCCTGCTCGCGCCGCCCCGCGCGCGGCGGGTATTGTTCGGCGCCGCGGCCGCAGTGTTTAGCCCTCCTCGGCCTCGGCTCTTGGCATTGGCTGCGCCTCGCGCAGTAAACTTGCAGTGGCTACGAATTCCCCCAGATGAAGGCAGCAGCCTCGCCGCTCCCCCTTTCTTTAAGTTGTGCCGGAGGAGGAGGCGGGGGAGTAGGGGGAGGGGGATGTGGGAGGGGAGAAGGCAAGCAGGGGGAGGGGAGGAGGGGGAGGCTGGGTTGAAAAACAATAACAACAATAAAAAAGTGATCTCTCGCTCGCCCTCTCCCTCCCGCCGCTCGGCCCTGGGCGCTGAGCCGGGAACTAGCGGCCGCGCCGCCTGGACCGAGCGCAGTCCGCGGCCCGAGCGAGTGTGAGGCCCAGGTGGGCTCCCTGGGCTCGGCTGCGGTGGGCTGCGTTGCCACCGCCTCTGTTGATTTCGGTGGGCGCCGCCGACGCTGCAGCAGCAGCCTTTTATTTTGTATTTTTTATCTCCTCCTTTTCCTCTCCCCTCCCCCCGCGCCCCCTAGTCTCCAGCCCCGGCCTCCCTCCCTCCCACCCTCCAGCTCCTGGCCGGGCCCCCCGGTCAAACCGCCCCTTTAACGGCGGCTCCCGCCCCGCCCGCCGTCCCAGCGCCGCGATTGGCCGCTGCGGCCTCGTCAATCCCGCGCCCCCGCCCCGCGGCCGGCCCGCCTCTCTGTCCCTGCGCCCCCTGAGCTGCTCGCGGCCCGGGCAGCAGCCGAACGTGCCCGCGGGCCCGGCCTGCCATCCTGCGGCGCTTCACCCGAGTGCTCGGCGCGGCAGCTTCTAGTCCCGGCCGACCGCGGCGCTCCCGGGAGCCGGGCGTCCAGCGTGGCGTGGACGTGGGCCCAGGCCACGAGGTCTAGGCGTCTTCGGCCGGGTCAGGAATGGGACGCAGCCCAGCGCTGCAGTCCTTCCGCGTAGGCCACCGACTCCCTGGGGACCCGAGCGGCTCCCAGCGGACACCAAACACCTCGGGGACGCCTGGCCCTAGCACTCCTGGCCGCTCCAGACATGGCTAGCAGCTGGGTCGCCCGGCAGGAGGCTCTGCGCACGGGGACATTTCAGGCCCTGGGCCCCGCCCGGAGTGCGCCACGAGGAGAGGCGGGGGCCGGTGTGCTGCCCGCTTGGCACCCTTCCTTCTCTCCCACCCCCCCCCCCGCCTTTGTAAACTTGCTCTGTGGCATTGAAACCACAGGTGCAGGACGGTGGGCACAGAGAAAGCCAGGCAGGCCCCTTCCTCCCACCCTCCGGACGCCCACCCAGACACCGCCCTCCCCGCCCCCCGCGGCGTCCCCGTCCGCCCCTCGGTGCGCTGAGCTCCCCCCCGCCGCTTGCGTCCTGCTCCGATTACAGCAGTAAACACTGGGCTGCGGCCCCCGCGTGGAAGGGGGTTGTTTGGAAGTCGTTTAAAGACAGTGTCACCCTCAGGCTAAATGCCCAGAAGCCGGGCCGCCGCATCCTTGGGCTAGGAAGTGTGGGAACGCCCGAGACCAAGCGCGGCTCAGGCCGGAGTTTGTCTGCGGGTCAGGCTCAGGGTCTCGGGAAAAGAAGCCGCCAGACTCCGCAGGGCTTAAACCTTCTAGAAAGCATATATATCCACTCATTCTCCAGAAGCGGCGAGTGCTACCCGGGTGGTGGTCCGGCGGCGAGGCTGCTCCCCGTGCCGCGCCTGGCCAGCCCTGCGGCCCAGGCTGACCGGACATTGCCTGTCCTGCCACCCAAGTCTCGCGCTCCCGAGGTAACCAGAGAGGGAACGACAGACCCCCGGGCTGCAGAGGTGTGAAAGGGACAGACTGAGGCCAGGGCCTCGGGCGGGTTCGCCTGGCTGGCCTGGATAACTGCTTTTATTTATAAATCTCTAGGAGTTGAAATAAAATTAAACGAAGAGAAATAATCAATTTTCATTATTATATGCTGAAATGAAATCAACAAAAACGCGGGAAGAATCCTCTAGCTCACTATGGCTGGCAGAACCTGGGCTCTCTTGCGCCGGCTCAGGCATCCTCTCCTGAGCGAGTCTCCTTAAGCGAGTCTCTGCAGGTTGGCGCTGGCCGTAGTACCTAGCATAAGGGGCCCTGTGCCCTCCTTTCGTCCCCCTCTTCCCTGTCATGGGGGTGGGGGTGGTGCAAGAAGGAGGGAGGCTGTGGCATCCTGTCTGAAAGCAAGGCAGTTTGCCTGGAAGGTGGAGATTCTCACCTTCCTTGAAAGGAGGAAAAGTTCCCATTTCCACACCCCCTCTCTGTGCATAAAAGGGGGTGGAGGGCACTAGCCAAACTGGCCCCCTAGACCTAGAGAGACCTGAGACAGAGACGCAGCCAGAAAAGAGAACTTCTCCGGCGGAAAGGCTGCCCTGCTACGCTGAATCCATTAAAAATTGTCCAGTGCAATTTTTATATTGCACACTTGTTTGCTGTATTCATCAATTTTTATGGGGATGGGAGGCGAGCGCGAGAGGAGAGTACTTGGAAAAGCTTACTCCAAAAATATTTCCGAAGGAAAATGCTTTCTTCGAGATTGGTTGTGAGAATAGCAGACCTACACATACAGAGACCTCACTTCCCTTCCTTCTTTCAGGCCATCAGACTTCCAAGTCTTCCTCCTTTCCCACTGTCTTACCCCTCCCCAGTCCTCCCTCCCTCTCCTCTTTGACCCATTCTCTCCTTTCGCTTTGATTCAGCTTTTGCTGCGGGCGCGTTTGGGGATCGCGCGGCTGGGCGCTCGCTCGCGCCGGATTCCGGGGGCCGTGCGCGGCCGGGCGGTGGGGCGGACGCCTTAATTCCCGCCGGAGACCCCGCGGGTTGGGCCCTCCTGACTATTCTTTCCCGGCTCCAGTTCTCCTCTCTCTGCAGGGCACAGAAGAGCTGAGCCAAGTTCAAAGTCACGTCGCCGTCCCTTCTCAGAAGTGCTTTATTTCTCTACAAACCGCAAAACCCCTTTACTTCATGACACTTTTTTTAAAGGAAGGAAAAGGAAGAGAGAGCGAGAGAGAGAGAGCGAGGGGGAAAAAAAAAGCCTGCAAAGGCTTTTAGAGTTACTGCCTCAAAAGTAGACTCGGGTTCCTTGGTTGAAGGAAAAAAGCGGCCAAGCGGCGTTATGCAGTTTGAGTGAATTCAGTTTTTCAACAGGTTTCTGGAAGGCCCCGTCTGTGGCGGTGTCAGGCCCGCAGGACCCACAACTGTCTCCATCCGGCAAGCATGTCCCTTCTTTGAAGCTTCCCAAAAGTGTGCTTCCGAAATCTTACGGAGGCTGCGTGCGGCTGGGCCGCAGCCCGGGGCTTAAGCGGATCCCGCTCCAGGCCGCGCGGGCCAGTGTTCATTTCTCCGCAAGCAAAGGGAATGGCTGCACGATGGAGAATTCAGGTTGTCTTCAAAAAACAGAAAATCCCGCCAAACACCAGAGCGCCCATCCACCAAAGCGCCTCGTGGCGGTTTGTGGGCCTCTGTGAACAGTGTTGACTGAGGTCTTTGCTGGTATAGGGTGTGTTTTGTGTACCTATGCATAAATACATCATGTATGCACACACTGTATCCTTACACACACATAGGCATGCACTGCTGGACAGGAAAAGCCAAAGAACAAGCAAACAAAATTGACCTTTACATTGAAAAGCAGAAGCACTTGGTTGCCACACCACTCAAACTTTTAATTTTCCTCTTAAGGAAGGTGGTAGTGGGGGTAGTGGGAAAGAGTTGAGAGAAGAAATGAGACAAATAAGTAACAACAACAAAAAAAAGATTTCACAGGATTCCAGCACCATCATCTGTATCACAGACTCATAAATTCAACAAGATCATCAACAGGATATTAAGTTGCAGGGCACCTTTGATTCTGCCTTCTCAGCCACTCCTGGGCTGGGTGACCCCTGACCCATGAAGGACCACATGTGTGGTGGGGGAGCCCCCTCTATAAAACCCACCTAGAACAAAAGTTCTTTGTTAGGGCTTTAGAGAAGTGTAATGTAAAAGAAGGGGAAATTGTGAAAATCTCAGCCAATGTTGTAACTTTTAAATACCATTTTTAAGAAGCAGGGGTGCTGAATGAGGTTGTGATAGGATAAGACCCTCTCCAGTTTGCTAAAATAATGTATTTTTTCCTACAGTTAAAATTTACTGTTCTGTAACTGGGCTTATAAAACGTCTCTATATAAAATATGTGCTCACCAGCAGTTTAGTGATAGGGATGTAAATATTTGTGTATTTGTCAAAAGGGACTCAGAAAAAATAGAAGCCATCAGCCACCTTGGCCTTTACTCCTGCATTGGTGATAGTCAGTGGTTGTGGTTTTGCTAAAGGAAAAGAATTAGTTGTCCTTACTTGTCTCCTCTTTTCCTGATGGTACTGTTTCTACTGCTGCAAAACAAACAAAACCAAACAACAAAAAATAGGAGGCATTAGCTTATGTGAATGTGCTTAATTATTCTGAAGACCTATCCTTTGGGCTCCCAGGCGAACTATATCCAGAGAGATTGAATACAGATGACAGGCAAGCAGCTTTCCAATAAACTGCAGTATTATTGCAATAGACTTTGTAATACAATTTATGCTGTCATTCATAAATAACAATGCCATATGTCAACCATATTGCTTACACAAGTAAATCCATCAACGTGTCACTATTTGATTTATCTCAGCAGCTTCTTCAAATATTGAAGTATAGATATTGGAAGGGGTGTGGAGTGGGAGGAACTACCCAAGAAATTTGAGATTTTATTTTTACCGGCACAATCTCTACTTCTCCTTTATTTTGCATCCAAAAACATACTAAAGGATAAGAGATGAAGGGGAAAAGAAGCACATCATGGGGCCAATATAAATAAATATTGGGTGGTTATATGAACTGTGAACACATACGAGAGTTCTGCGGTTGTTTTGACCTTCTGGGCATTTTGGAACAATAATGCATTTCCCAAGAAATTGTCAATCCTAATGGTCAACTGTAGGTCAAAGGTCTTTCTCCAACAACCTCCATCTCTGAGGGTAAAAATGATTGCAAACCAAATGAGAGTATTTGATGACAGGCAAATTTTATTCAACTTATTCTTTCGTAGTAAGGGAGTGATAGTTTTTCAATGGCTTTCAGCCACAAGGGTGAGGTGGACATGGGATAGGCCCACTTCATAACTCTGCAAACAACCAGACAAAACAAATCCCCACGGAATCCAACATATCAGTCACGGCCACACAGCCCCAATCTTCTGCCTTTTCATCCTCATGAAATCTACATAAGTGTGATAGTGCTATTAGAAGAAGCACTTTTCTGGTTACTCTTAGCTCCACACATATCCGTGGAGCCTCAGGACTCAGGGCCAGCTCAGGAGGGCAGTAACTCTCGGAGAGCCCCTGAGAGGGCTGTGAATTGCGGAGCGATTCTTAGCACCCAAAGGCCCTGGGCCAGTCGCAGCTCCCACGCAAGTCAGGTGGTGAGTGGCCAAGGCTGGAGGGTGGGGATGGGGGATCCAGTCCCTGCCCCATGCAGACAGGGCAGGCGGCCACGAGAGGCTGCCCTGAAACTCCCTGCATAGAGCATGGCGAACCTGATTTGGGAAAAGCCCTTGAACCCCAAGTCCCCATCACTTAGGGCCCTGGCACAGCTCTACTAAAATGCAGCTATGCCTGTGCCTTTGCCTACCTTGCCCTAGCTTTTAGGAAAGGTCTGAGTGGACCATCAGGCCCTTCCCAGTGTTGGCTAGCAATCCCCCTCCTGTTTAGCACCCATTGGCGCCCTTGGGCTGGGCTTCAAAGGTCCTTCGATTCCTCTAGTAATTCGGGTGCCCCATTCGCCCTTGAACCCGCCTCTGCCGTGGCCCAAATGGCACTAGATGCTCCAAACCCGCCGGCACCCAGCCCTTCTGCAGGGAGGCCGCTCTCACAGAAACCACGCGGGACCAGCGAGTCGTAAAGCAATTGCAGGGGCAATAAAAGGCGGTTCGGTGGGTCCCCCAGCTGCTTTCTTGTCCACCCCACCGTCCCCGAGTTCTCCCCTCCCTCTGCCTGCAGAAACAATCAAACAAAGGCTCAAAAGCCAGGAAATGTCTAATTCACTTCCCTTAGAGTTTATTAATTGCCCATACCCATCGCAGGAAACTTGGCTGTGTTCAGTGAGACACTGAGGGCACCGGGGAGCGGTGGAGCCTCAGTCCCCGCTCCGCGCAGCGGGGAGCCGAAAGCGCCAGCCCGAGCATCCCCAGAGATCGGGTCCAGGGGGCTCCAGGCAGCTGAGCGCGGCTAGCTCAGCTAACCTGGGTTCCAGTTAGCTGGCCATTTACTAGGCCTCTCACCTCCCCAGCCTCCTCGCACCTTTGTCTGGGGCTGGAAGGAGGTTGGGGTTCGGGGTGCAACCCAGAGGTCTGGTATAGACGCCCCGCAATAGCCCTTGCTAACTCCAGAAAGGACGTTTGCAGGTTTCCATGGCTTGCCACTTTGCTGCCTCCACACAGGCACCTCCACTGTAAAACGCAGAAAGGGGCATGGGTTTGAGGATTGGCCCTGACGACCAGCACCACCGTCGAAACATACGGGCCAAACCCACAGAAGGAGAATGGACATAACGCCTTTCACAGCCCCCTGCTTTTAAAACTAGTATTATTATTCCCTTCAGCGCCCTGGAAATTGTTGGTGTTTATTTAGGAAGTGTGACACAGTTATTGGGTCTTTAGAAACTTGGGATGTTAAGGGGGTTTGATTTGGTTCCCAAATAGCTTGAAAAAGAAACAGCGCACCTGGGGTCAGGCGGGTCATCACAATAACAAAAAGCGCTTCTACAAAATAAAAAGCTCTTTTATAAAGAAAGGCAATCCCGGAAATCCACTGCAAGCCTTCCTGATGACCATCTAGCTAGGCCTATTCTCAGGTTTAATTGGCAGGCGGTTTATTGGCGCCTTATTGGTGTTGATTGAAATTTTGCTCCCAGTCTTTTATTTTAAGAATTAGCATCTCAAGTCGATTTACCTGAGTCAATTATCTTTTTAGGGTCTAGGTTTGGTCATAAATTTGCAAATATTCATTAAACTCACTTTGTAAATATCCCTCTTTCCTATCGTTACCCAAATCTCTATTATTTCCTAAGAAAGTCTTTTCTTTTTTAAGGCTTCCATAAAAAGAAATTGATCAGGGAGCTATATTTGAATTAAGACATATTAAATCGATGACAGATACATATCATGCTGTGTTTAACAAGAGTTGTACAAGGAGGCGGGTTCCAGATTCCGCACGGCTCTGCTGCACCATTATTCACATTTTTACAGCCTTTCCTTCATGCCTTCACCCATTAAACCATTAAATTTCAGCAATTCAATAAAACAAAGCAGTTATAATTTTGACGAAAAGCTATTTTGAAGGAGGTGGAGGTACCCATTTTATTGCACAATAAAAATGCTCAACAGTCCATATTAAAGGCTAGGTTGTGTTTATTTTCTTCTTTCTTTCTTTATTTTTTGTTTTGTTTTGTTTTTACTTATAACCTGCAGGATTGAACCCAAAGCTGCCATTACTGCAAGAATTAATGCTTATTGCCAAGAAATTCAAATAAAGGAAACGCATCGGAAATGTTCTGAGAGGAAATCAAGACGGTGATAATTCCAGATATAAAGCTTTCTTCATAAACCATCTATAAAGATGGCACAGTTCTCGATCGACCTTCGCCTGGTTGACTTGAAATGTTTTAAGTCTTTGGTACAAAAAATTGTGAAAGGACTCGTCCTCTCCGAACAGAGATGAGGACTTTGTTACTGCTGTTTATTAAATTTTTTTCGTTGTGTTTCCACACACACCTTTAATTCCCCATATTTGAACTTCATTGAAGCTTAAAGAAAAAGTCCATTTGGAATTTGATGGTAGCATTGTCTTTGTTTGCTTGTCAGTTTTATACAAGAAATGACATTCCTAAGTCTCATACCGAAGCCCCCTGTTAAACATCGTTCATACCAACGTAAATGGCGCTATCGAATCGACTCTTTTGAGAATATTTCTGATTACTTCCCAGACCATCGCCCCGATAATGGTTTTGTGCGGTCTACATTTACTTGGACTGCAAACGAATTAAGTTGGAAACGTGTTTTATTGTATCCCCAAAGGAAAAAAAAATCACATTCTAATCATTATCACTGTTTTTTTTTTTTTTTTTTACAAGTAATGTTACGAATGGCAGCAAAATAAAAAATTTAAAACCCTGGACTTTAATATATGAGCATTTGGAAACATCACAAATTTCAAAAAATGCTTTCTTTTAAAATCTTAAAAGGACACTTTGGGGCAGTACAACCCCTAACTTGGGGGGAGGGGTCCCACATTTCTCTGCCTGCCAAAAAGTGATGCAGGAAATTGCTATTTTTAAAAAATCGATTTGTTACCAAACCACTGGAAAGGGATGGGATTCGCTTTTTAAAAAGCCAGTTTTTATGGTTTTCAAATAAGACATCTTAGAGGTAGACTGGTTTATTAGAAAACGATAAGGTGAAAGATTATTAGTAAATAAAAAGCAAATATATTTATTGATTTCAAAATAATATTTTATTGGATCAGTTCTAATTGTGGACTGGTCAAAGAAACTGAGGCATACATGTGGACTTTGATCTGGACCGGAAGGAGAACTTCTGCTTAAATGACGGTGCTTATTTAGCGGCTTCTCTCTGAAGAGATGCCGTTTGGCCTGGCCTGCCACTGTATATCCGAAAGGCAAAAGTTAGAATCGCTGCCCGATCTCCTCTCCCCCGCCCCTACTGTAGATCTAATTGGAAGTGGCAGATCTAGAACCGATGAGTAGTGAGATTACACTTCGAGCCAACTCCTTTGAACCATGTTGAAAAGGACTCCATGAGCTAAAAAGTCGAGGTAAAACGGTTCCTTTGGGGAAATACTTATTTTGACTTCACCTGGTGTTTCGCGGAGCCAAATCACCGAAGTTGTCTTGCAAGCAATAGACTTTATCTTCTTCACTCCTACTGTCTGGGGGCCCTAGGTGAGCGCTAGGTGGGTTGGGTGTCCAAATAAGAAGTTTCTAGCATCACCACAACAGGTACGACGAGCTGTTCACCCTCCTCCCCCAAAGAGCAGCCTAGGGCTCTTCCACCCCGCAAGGGAGGTGGAGGTAGAAAGTACTTGGGTGCCAGAAGGCACACAGCAAGAAGTGAGGCCGAGGTTTTTGAAAATGGGACTTTGTCCCTAGGGGGTCCCCAGCCCCTCACCACCCCGCGCCCTCTGCCCGCGTGCCGGCGCGCACTCCGCGAGGTGCGTCAAGGGAACGCCAGGCGCTGCGCGCGCAGGCCAGGCTCAAACTTTCTGCAAGTGCAACTTAGGCATCCCTGGGGAGGCGGGGATGCGGGGCTCCAGCAGAGGAGGGGGCGCTTAGGGAAAGCGCAGGCGGCCGCGAGCACGGGGGCGGATCCCCGCTGGGCCGAGGGCCTGAACGGGAGCCAATCGGGCAGCCGAGGCTACTGCCAATCACGCGGCTCCCTCCAATCCCACCCGTGCCACTTCCAAAATCTCGGTCCCACTGTGCAGCTCAAATGTGGTGTTCACTCTGCCAATCGCTGGAGGATAGAGTGGGAACAGGAATAAGCAGAGTGAGGAGGCCAGGACAAAAGAAGTTAAAGAGCGCCTAGTATATACATGTTTTTGAAGGCGGGCAGAGGGAAAAAAGTCCCCCCAGTGAGGGTCTATGGGCCTGATTGTGTAGTTCTGATGGAGCCCCCTTTGAGCAAGAGGAACCCGCCAGCGCTGAGATTAGCGGATTTGGCAACGGCTCAGGTCCAGCCGCTTCAGAATATGACAGGCTTCCCGGCGCTGGCCGGCCCGCCCGCCCACTCCCAACTCCGCGCCGCCGTCGCGCACCTCCGCCCGCGGGACCTGGGTGCTGACCCCGGCGTGGCCACCACACCGCTCGGACCCGAGCACATGGCCCAGGCAAGCGCGCTGGGCCTCAGCCCTCCCTCCCAGGCGCTCCCGGCACACCCCGAGGCTCCGGCGGCCGCCGCCCTTGCTGCAGCCTCGGTCGCGCACCCTGGCGCGGGCAGCTACCCCTGTGGCGGGGGCAGCAGTGGCGCGCAGCCCTCCGCGCCCCCGCCCCCAGCCCCTCCTCTTCCTCCCTCCCCTTCACCCCCTCCCCCTCCCCCGCCTCCTCCTCCTCCTCCTGCCCTCTCGGGCTACTCCACCACCAACAGTGGCGGCGGCGGCAGCAGCGGCAAAGGCCACAGCAGGGACTTCGTCCTCCGGAGGGACCTTTCCGCCACGGCCCCCGCGGCGGCCATGCACGGGGCCCCGCTCGGAGGGGAGCAACGGTCCGGCACCGGCTCCCCCCAGCACCCGGCCCCGCCTCCCCACTCGGCCGGCATGTTCATCTCCGCCAGCGGCACCTACGCTGGCCCGGACGGCGGCGGCGGCGGCCCGGCGCTCTTCACCGCGCTGCACGACACGCCGGGAGCCCCCGGCGGCCACCCGCACCCGCTCAACGGCCAGATGCGCCTGGGGCTGGCGGCGGCGGCGGCAGCCGCGGCGGCTGAGCTGTACGGCCGCGCCGAACCGCCCTTCGCGCCGCGCTCGGGGGACGCGCACTACGGGGCGGTGGCGGCCGCTGCGGCCGCCGCCCTGCACGGCTACGGAGCCGTGAACTTAAACCTGAACCTGGCGGCTGCGGCGGCGGCCGCAGCGGCCGGGCCGGGGCCCCACCTGCAGCACCACGCGCCGCCCCCGGCGCCGCCGCCGCCGGCGCCCGCGCAGCACCCGCACCAGCACCACCCCCACCTCCCAGGGGCGGCCGGGGCCTTCCTGCGCTACATGCGGCAGCCAATCAAGCAGGAGCTCATCTGCAAGTGGATCGACCCCGACGAGCTGGCCGGGCTGCAGCCGCCGCCACCGCCACCGCCCCCGGCCGGCGGCGCCAAGCCCTGCTCCAAAACTTTCGGCACCATGCACGAGCTAGTGAATCACGTCACGGTGGAGCACGTGGGCGGCCCCGAGCAGAGCAGTCACGTCTGCTTCTGGGAGGACTGTCCGCGCGAGGGCAAGCCCTTCAAGGCCAAATACAAGCTCATCAACCACATCCGTGTGCACACCGGCGAGAAGCCCTTCCCCTGCCCCTTCCCGGGCTGCGGCAAGGTCTTCGCGCGCTCCGAGAACCTCAAGATCCACAAGCGCACTCATACAGGTGGGTGTCTGTCCCCGGCCGCGCCGCCGCCGCCACCAACTCCTGCGCCGCCGCCGCTTCCGCCGCTGCTTCTCCTCCTTCTCCTGCTCGTCTTAATTTTTTCCTTCTTCTGCTGCTTGTCTTCGCATACGTATAACCCGGACATGTGACTTCTTTTTTTTTCTCTCCCCCTCTTTTTTTCTATGAATAAGTAATTCGATAGCACACACAGGCCCCGCGTTGGGTTGCCACACGGCGGAGTCTCCAGCGCGCCCGCAGCCCCTCAACCGGGACCGGCAACGCGCGCCAGCCGCCGCCACCGCCACCTCGGAGCAGATGCAGCAGCAGCTGGAGCAGGAAGGCGCCCAGGACGGTCGGCAGCCCCCACCCGTCCGGCCCCGGGAAGTCGGGGAGGGCGATGGGAAAAAGCGCCGGAGCCGCCCCGGCAAGCGCCTCGCTTTCCACCGGGTCGTAGGCCCCGCGCGGTCGCCGAGCTCCGAGGACCGAGCGTGGGATTTGCTGCGGAATTTGGGCCGCTCGAGGCAGGCCCTCCGGGAGGGGAAGGGACCCCTCCGGGAAGACAGGAATGCGCTTTCGGGCCCCCAGAGACCACTCGCACTCGCCCACCGTCGCACACCCCTCACGTACACCTTCGCTTGCATGCGTCTCCCACAATTTTACACTCATGTCCTCCTGCGCGTGCACCCCATTCCCGCGACACCTACACCTGTGTGTCCTCACGCTCATACCATTTATGCGCCCCACGCGCCCTCTCGCACGCAGTATCACACTCGCCCTGGAGGGTGCTGGAGTTAACATCTGTCCTAAAGAAGGTTCTAGTTGGAGGAGGACCGAGCCTCCCGCCATCGGTGAGGCCTACCCTGTCGTGGAATTTGGGGGGCGCCCCCGGCGTCGTGGGGACCCTCCCACCCCACCTCAAGCCGTGCCTCTGGGAGTCCCACAGCTCTGAGGAGGGCGGCTGCGGCGCGGGGCGGTGGGATGGCTCCTGTGGGTCGTGTGCCCCCTTAGAGCGGACGAGCGCGTCGGGCGGAAGCGCTGATGAGCGCGAGCGCAATTGGGATTTATAGGGACAAACACGATTACCCCTCGGAGGACACTTAAGTAACTAGAGTTTACGTTCAGTAATCACTTGGCTGATTTATCGGCGCTGCTGCGGCCAGGAGGCAGCGGTCGGGGCTGGGGGCGCTCGGGGCTCAGCGGGGGCAGCCGTGTCGGGGTGGCCCGAGGCAGGAGCCCCGGCCTGGCTCCAGCTTGCCTTCCTGTCCCAGGCCTCCCCTGCGGGCCTCCTGATGGCCGGCGGGGAGCACGTTTTCCCTGGAGCCCTGTTTCTTTCTAATCGGGATCAGTCCGCCTTAATGATTTTTCCAGAAGGAAACTTCCCAGGAGGCTCTCGTAAAAACGCCCTGGCCGGCTAAGCCGGATGCTCGCTCCTGTGCCCAGCACTTCTCGGCCTGGCCGGGTCCAGGGACCGTGAAGCTGCTCCCCACCTCGGCCCCCAAAAGGAACCCCCACGCGCTGTGCTGTGCGCAGCCTCGGGCCCTTCCCGCCAGCCTAGGCCTGGCCAGGGGAGCTGACTTCACTTCGCAGCTACCGGGAGCTGCGAGCGCGGAAGCCGATCCGGACTCTGGCGAGACTGGCCGTCCCCCCGCCCCCTGTCCCTGATGGCTACCCGGGCCGCGCGCGCGTGCGTGGGGTCGGGGGGGTGGGATGCAGGGGACTCCGCCTGCCGAGGGGACCCACGGCCACTGGGTTTTTGGCTCCGCGTCTCGTGGACAGTTGCATTTTCTGTCCCCTCCCGGCGGCCGCATGGGCCCCACCCGGTGGAGCGTGGGGGTTCCTCCGGGAGGGATGCGGGCGCCTTGGGTTCAGAGTCCAAGCCTCTCGCGGTGTTTCTGGGGGTCCCTGGGCCGCTCAGCCATCGGGCATTGTGTCCTCAGAGGGCCCATCCGGACTTCCTTCCCTCCCTGCCACGCCGCTCTCCCTTTTGGGGGTTATCCGGGATCCCGGAACGGATTGATCAAAGGGACTAATCCCCGGGGCACTCCCGAAGGCCCCTTTCCTGACCCACGTGTCCCCAATTCCATATATAACCGTCTTGCGGGCCAGACTCGCGTGCTCTCTCCGGAGAGGGAGCTGCTAGGAGCTGGCGGTTCCCGCACGTAGTTCCTTACTTTCCCACAGGCTCCAGGCTCTCAAACTCTGTAAATAGTTAAATTCTGACGTGACCCGTCTGTCAGAATCTTAAATGTAAACACTGAGGTCTCTCAGCCTTTCCATTTAGGTAGAATTTGCTCATTCCCCTAGGCCCCCTGAGCACACAGGCCGTTCCATCGCCCTGGCCTTGTTCTCTGCTGTTTCTCCGAGCACCTCTTCCTTTATTTATCTCTAATGTTCCACCTTGCCTTCCACCACATCCCTCCCTTTCCTGAATCTAGTTGTTTGCCTTTTTCATGTGCAGTGGAGGAGTTAGCAGTGTTCAAAGCGTTTATTCACAATCCGGGATATGTAGGTTGAACAGAAAAATGACCATGCTGAAAGCAGCATTGCATTTTTCGTAGCTTGGGTAAGTAAGCCCACTTACGCCTCCATATTGAAGAAAGGCTGATTTTAATTTTTTAAAAAGAATGTGACGTTAACTTGGTCTTATCTATGACTTAAAGTGTAATATAGAAATCAGGACAAATCACTGATGTTTTGATAAAAAGGGATTAGCTTTGTTTTTGGTGAAACTCATCCACAGAGAATTTTTAGAGGTTGTGATTATCATGGAATTGTGTTGTTTCTCTCTTTATATATCACTGTAGGAGGCATATTTGAATAATGTCTAATTCTATTTTAAAACAGTATTTCCAGATAGGGAAAGTTAAATTCCAGGCATCCATCTGAATACTCTCAGATGTGCTAGCAGACTCTGCCATTGAGGCAGTTATCATTGGCAAAACTCACTACAGTAAAATACCTGTACAGAGGTTGTATGAAAATTCACCACAGAAATCTGTGTACACTAAGCTGAGGCTTCATAGCTTCTTTTTGAAAATAAGTTATCCAAAACAAGGGAAAATGTCCTACCTAGCATGTCACCAGAGGAGCTGCTGAAATGGGAGCAATTCACCTTTATTTTTAAATTATTTACTTAAAAGAGGAAAATATTATTAATACAATAATATGTATAAAATGATTTGTTCAATTCTGGACTCAACTATATCAAGTTCAGGGATGCCAAGGGGAGAGGGAAAATGCAGTTAGACTGTTGCTTGCTGTCTTCCTTTTCTTGCTATTTAACACCAAGGTGTAATGTGGCTGAATTTCTCTAGTTGTCTTATTAAGTATTTCCATTTCCTGGACCGGAGGCCTTGTGTTTAAAGGCATTGTGTTCACGGGGTGGTTAGGTCAGCTTCAGGAGGTGTCAGACCAAAAGACCCTGGCCTTTTTCAAAAAATCTTTTTGACTATTAAGCAATGTAGGGAGCTATGGGAATAAGTATACTTATGGTATAAGGTAAAGATAGGCTCTGCTAAGGTTTGTGGTCGTTGTTAATGTTTATTAAGGCTCTGTGCTGCTGTGCTCTTAACCACCCTGCAAGTAGTGAGGAGAGCTGTAGAATGCAGAGGCCAATAGCCTATTCTCTGCCCAGCTAGCCCTGTAAAAACCGAGTGCTGGGAGTGTGTTTCACAGGTGCCTCTGCTTCTAAAGAAAAACATTGTTTTGTTTTACCTCCTTCCCTTTCCCAGCTCCACATTCTCTCCTGCTGCCCCTCTCCATCAATGAAATACTGGGGAACCCTGAAAGGAAATGCCATTATTATAGTTTTACTGTACCCCCAGTTTACTTTTAATTTGGTGTATGTGTTTGTTTTTCTTCTCTTTCTTATATGCTTACTTCCGCCTGTGGCTTTGGAAGTATCATTTTGTGTTTATTTTGACAGGAGGATCTCCTGCTTGTGCCTTTGAGTGTACAAACCCTGAGGGGAGTGTGTCTGTGGGGGAGGGGGTCTGCGGGTCCCAGGTGGGTTTCAGTGTTACATACTGCTCTTAGTTCAGCACTGGGGATCTCACCCTGACCCCTCTGGGACTGCAGGGGCTGACAGCCTCTTAGGAGCCCAGGTCCAAGCAAAGCCACCAGGCCAGTGGACTCTAGGCCTATTCTTGAAATATCCCTTCCCTTTTATGAATTAGGAAGAAGAATTAGGCTGGGAGGTGGTCTTTGGGAGAATAGGAAAAACACATCCTTGGTTCTGCTCCAAGACTTCTCAAGTGAGGGGTCTCTGGAAAGCCTTTGTTGACTCTTCCTGTGTTTCATTGCAGGGGAAAAGCCTTTCAAATGTGAATTTGATGGCTGCGACAGGAAGTTTGCTAATAGTAGTGATCGGAAGAAACATTCCCATGTCCACACCAGTGACAAGCCCTACTACTGCAAGATCCGAGGCTGTGACAAATCCTACACTCACCCGAGCTCCCTGAGGAAGCACATGAAGATTCACTGCAAGTCCCCGCCACCTTCTCCAGGACCCCTTGGCTACTCATCAGTGGGGACTCCAGTAGGTGCCCCCTTGTCCCCCGTGCTGGACCCAGCCAGGAGTCGCTCCAGCACTCTGTCCCCTCAGGTGACCAACCTCAATGAGTGGTACGTTTGCCAGGCCAGTGGGGCCCCCAGCCACCTCCACACCCCTTCCAGCAATGGAACCACCACCGAGTCTGAAGATGAGGAAATTTACGGGAACCCAGAAGTTGTGCGGACGATACATTAGAATTTATGATTAATAATAATAAGTTAAATAATAAGTGGGAGTCCTTGGACCACTTCCTAACCTGAGACAATGCCGAGCCTGAGACAAACCCGTGACTCAGACTTGCCACCGGGTCTAATTAGCCCTATTTATTCAGTATGAAACCCTATGGTGTTTGTACATTTAATTAATTTAATTAAGATATTTGGGCTTTTTTTTTTTTTTTTCTTAAAAAACAAAAAACAACCAAGCTGGACTTGTACATTGCAGGAGGACAGGGCTGGGGGCAAATTGTACCAAGGAAAATGGAGATACACACTGCCGATGCTATATATATGTGTGTGTGTGTGTGTGTGTATATGTATATATATGTGTATATATATGTATATATATGTGTATATGTGTGTGTGTGTGTGTGTATATATATATATATATATATATATGTATGTATTTCTTTTTAAAGGGGGAGAAAAAGAGCATTAAGTTAGAACTTAACACAGCAACAAGGCCCTCTGCATTTCCTGGAGTGCCTCTCAAATGCCTTTAACACCATACCATAGGCTGCTTTTGAGCCTCCTTGCTGGACCCTAATTCTGCCAAGGCCTCTTGATTGTAAACTACACACCTGCTGCATTGCCAACAGATCCTGGACTGTACCTGTGTCCAAAAATATTTGTAAAAACCCTTTGAGTTTATTATTTGTAATTTTTAATTTTCTGGTCTCACCTTAACACAATATTTTTATACAGGATTATTTCTTCAGTATTCTACTGCGTGATTAAAAAAAAATGCAGCAACCTTAATATATCTCCATATCTTGTGCTACTGTGATTATTCAAGCAAAAGTGGAGAGAAGAAAAGCTGCTGCAATAAGACAACTGTGAAACTGTGATATTTTATAAAATAGAAGAAATTCAAGTGCTTTCTTTTTCCTCTGTGGTGTTTTTTTTTTAATCTGAATTCTCAGATGCTGCCTCCTAACTGTCCAAACTTATTGTGTAATAAAGAGATTCTGTTTTCGATCCTATGTTCTTTGGGATGACAAAATTCACAGTCAAGTCTTGTGGAGGTGTGATGATGGCATCATGCCTATTTTTTTGGAAAGCTGTTGTTTTTGATAAACAGGCCAACCCCTCTTTGATACTGTTGTATCAACCTTTTAAAAAGTCTATTTTTCAATGCCTGAAGCTGCATTTTAATGCATTTTCTTCCACCTGAGCACTGAGCACACCAAACTGGAATCCATTTGAAAATGACAGTGTGTGAAGTGTATGATTTACATTAAAAGAGGGGAGGGAGTTGCCATACATATTAAAATTTTTAAAAGGTTTATAGTTACCACCAAACACTGATGAATGTGTGACCTTTGCCAGAGCTGTCAAGCTAGGATAAAAAAGGTCAAGGACCTAGGACAATAACTCTTAGTCAATTTATTTTCGGTTGGTACAACACATCTCCCATGCAAAATGTAGTCCATCAGAAACATCATACAGATATACTAAAGAGCACTAATTTATCCTTAGAGACCCTGAAGACACCCCCTCCCCAGGGTTTGTAGAAATTTGTTTTGTGTGCTGTGAGTGGTTGATGTAGTCTTGTCATTGTTAATAACTTGTATGTGAACACTATTATTTGTACAGTTGAATTAATTTATTTTCAGACATCATCCTTTTTTTTTTTCCTGGAAGAGTTCAAAGCACACCAAAGAATTATATTATACATTTTGGTGAAAGATTGTCATTTATGATCCATGGTTTATTTAATAAAAAAAAGGAAAGAAAATGGAAAACTATATTTTTAAGCTTACTTGAATGAACAACGTAATGTGAAAACCAAGACTCTTCCTGCATGTCTTTTTTGCATTGTGTTGACGAGATTATATATAGTTTATAGATATATTATATGACTAGTACAGTGCATGGTGCTGTCACTTGGAAAGCCTTTCAATGTTGTCTTCAGATTGTTATGGTGAATATGAAACATGCAGACCCTCCTTTATAAAGAAAAAGACCATAAAACTTGAATATGAGATAATTTTACATTTTAAAAGTTTATTTGATTTTCATATTATTCACTTTCAAAGCCCTTTCAAATAGAAAAGATAAGGTATGAACTTTTGGGGGGATAATTTATGTATCGTAAACTTATTAGAACAAAATATTCCTGATGTATAATGAGTTGTTTTATTTATACAACTTTTTCAATGGTAGTTTGCACTATTCTTTATTATGCTACAGGTTTATTTATTATGAAACAAAGGAATATGTATTTTATGTATTTTACCATGCATAGGTTAATTCTTTGCCACAGATTTATTGGTTCTTGATACACCTAAAATAAAAACTTAAAATGTGTACCTCCAATAGAGAGCAAGCAAGAATGATTATGAAGTAACAAATTTAATAAAGGTATTCTTCTTATTATTGCTGATGTTTTACCTATTGGCATATCTCTCATTCTCTTACAAACAGAACAGGTTGTGCTAATTGAGTGAATGTCTTCCCTTGATCTCTTGATTTCTTAGCCTCTCCCCAAGCAATATAATATTTTTGCAGCCTGGTTTAACTTCCAGCTTACAAGCTTATCTAGGAACCATGATATTTTTATGAAGACTAAGCCTTGCAGGTTATACTTAAAGTAGCATAAATCTTTTGGGTAACTGTATTTATTTGTTAAAATAAGTAATACGCTGAGTGATTCTAATCAGTGAAAAGCTGAAAAGTGAATTTTAGCATTTCTTTGGTGCCTAGCCTCCAAAAGGAAAAAAAAAAAAAAAAAAAGAATGAAGAAAACTTGGAGGGAGGGACAGTGAGGCTTCTAGACACAAAGAAGGTGGAAGCAAAATCGGGCAGGGGCTGAGATGGGTATTGAATCACATTGAGTAGTGGACATCGAGTGCCTCTTGCAGCGTGGGAGATCAAGATGCAGTTTTACTGTAGTTTGTTCTGGAAGTTGAGTGGCTATTGGTAATGTAAGCTCAGCATTTTGGGGCAGGTGTGTGGAACAATTAGATTCTTGCATGGCAGCAAAATATTCAAGTGGCTTAAATGAAGGTGTTTGGCTATGCACATTTACTAGGCTGGATGTTTGCTTGTGTTTTTGTTAGCAGATACAAAACTGATAAAGGCAAATAGTTAAAAGCAGTTGCTAGTAATGTCAATAAGCATTTCTCTGAAAGGTTATAGTGGCTTTTAAGAGTCAGGTTTGTTAAATGTAGTAAAGGTGAAACAGGTTGCAAAGAGTTGTTTTAAGTCAGATGACAATAACCAGCACACGAAGGAGAAAAACACTCATAAATGAGGGCCCCAATCAATGGGAAAACTTATAGCTCTCTAATGAAGTTTCTTGTGAAAAGAAGGGTGACACAAAGCCACCAAGACATGAATCATTCATGGGAAATATAAAAGATAAAAGATATCTGACAATGAGCAGAACCTTGTATAGAGTGTATAAAACAAGTTTCCCCTTCTTATTATCTGCTTTAAAACGCACAATCTCCCACTCCCAGCGTTCTCTGTCCAGTCTATAGAGTTAAAATTGACCACTGCTCGTCCTGCGCCACTTCAAAGTAATTTAGTCCAGAACGGAAGGCTTGGCGCTTGGACAATCTTCATGGTGTGTTAAGATTTCTATGGCAATTGGCAACCAAGACGTTCCCATCTGAATATGTCTCAAAGAAAGCCACTTATTGACACTAAGTTGGCTATCATCAAAGACTTCATCTTTCCTAGGCAAAACGGTGGCCCTTGCAAATACTGTTTAAATCATCTACCTTTGTTTTCCAGGCTAGAAGAATCTTCAAACGCACAATTATTTGAAGTTTATATATATATATTTTTCCCATTCAGGATGATCTTTGGTAAAGCTAATGGTCATGAAATCTAAATTCCATAGAGTTTGAGGGTGGGAATTATATTCTCTTAAGATGGCCACACAAGCATCATAGCACTAGGGACAGGAAAAGAGGAGGCCCCACTCTCTGCAAACAGTTTGCACTCTCTTATAAGTGATCTCTTTCACTTTGGGGAAGGTTTTGGAGACCATTGTGCTTTTATCCACCCAGCAATCTTTCATCTATCATCTCTCTGTCTACGAAATGGGACAAGAGGTGCTGGCCACTAGTATTTTTAAATCCCAGTTTGGTTAGGAAATACAGCTCCTGGGGAGGGGGCAGGGGAGACATCTGGTTTCTCAAGTGATCACCATAAGCCAGCAGAAAAGAAGGCTGATCACAAGACAAACAAAACAACCCAACCGCTGATTATTAACAGTACTTCCATCCCCTGACATCACTCCTGGCCTGCCAGTCCACCCATAGTGTAGCAAAACAGGGCGCCCGGCCACGGAAGACTTTCAGGTCTGGAGGCACAGGGAGGCCGGCAGGAGACCCGAGGTGAAACTGCCCTGGGGCCCCTAGGACACTTCCCCTCCGTGGACAAAAACTCAGCCCCACGCCACGCACTCCCCGAGCACATATTAACATACACGCAAGTGCCTAATCAGGCAGAGAGAAGTTCAAAGGTATGGTTTTTTTTTTGTTTTTTTTTTTTTTTAAATTCAAACTACTGCTTCTATGGTCCATCCACGCGGAGCGTCAGGATCGCTATGGCAGTGGGCAGGGCCAGGGGAGTCGCAGGCAGAGGGGCCACTGCGATTCGAGACAGTAGATGAGACACAGCTGTAGTGACCTTTACGTTCATGCCAAGTTAGTTCAGTACATTTGCACCTCATCAGAAATGCATCTCTCTCTCTCTCTCTCTCTCTCTCTCTCTTTGCAGTGTTAAGATTCATCCATAGAACCTCCTAGCTGGAGAGAAAGGGGAGAGAAAAAATGAAGAAAGGAGGATAGGAGCGGAGGAGAGTCGGGGTGGGGAGTGGGTGATCTTAGAAGGGTGGGGGGAGAGGGGCAGGGGCGCCAGAGCCCCAGTTCCTCTTCCTTCTCTCCCCACGTAAGTACTTTTATTTGCAGAGCGATTGTTCTTTGTTTATTTAATACAAGTACTGTGTGAATGGTGAAAAATAAACACGATGAAAAATAACCAAACAGATGATTCCTCCGAGTGAAAAAGCCTGGACTTAATAAAAGTGCGAAGCAGTCACCGCTGAATGAGAAACCCTTTGAAGTGGAACTTATTATAGGAGGAATACTTTGGGGTTGCCTTAACGACGCCGCTGAATCGAAAGCCCTCGCCTTTGTCAGCGATTTGTTCTCCTTTGCTGGGGTGCCCGGAGAAATTACTTACATGGGCTGCCTTAACATGCAGCCTGCAAATCAGTAACTTTGCAGCTCAGACTCGCAGACGCCACTCGGCTGCGGACAAAAAGAGTCAGTGGGGAAACGCACCAACCTTTCACGCCGAGGCTCTGGAGCTGGGGGCGCACGGGCGCGTTGGGGGCGGCAGATAAGAAGTTGTATTACAACGGCCCCGCTCGCCCAGGCTTCCCTCTTCTTCCCCCCTGGAAGCCCCCCCGTCCCCGCCCCCGCCCCTGCCCCCGCTAGTCCGGGCTGGGGCTCTGCTGGCCCAGACCCCTCTCGGTGGCAGGGGAGGCCCGGCTCCTCCAGGGCCCTCCAGCGAGGGGCGCTCTAGGGCGCGGGCAGGGCGCAAGACTTTCCCAGTGGGCCGGGCCATATTTAATAAGGGTCGTTCATCACCGAGGCGCTTTGAAGGGTCGCCTCCAGCCCTGTGCCCATTAGAAAGGCGGAGGTGACATTTAAACTCCGTTTTCAAGGATCGCGGGGGGATTTCATTGAAAAGGCAACTCGTTTGTCTTATAAGCCTGGAAACAACCCCCTTCTCGCTCCTTTTGACCACATGGCATAACTCAAAAACAATAGTTCAAAAGTGAAATAGCATCGTGGTGTTCATTCGGAGACAGGCCCCCATCTAGCACCAGAGAAAAGGGGTAGTCCGCAAGACAATGTGCTTTTTGTGTCCGACTCTGTCACAAGGATTGTGTTGTTTGCTTTGGAGGCTGCGCCTGTTATACTTTCCTGAAAGTGCTTGTGTTAAACAAGAGTTATAAGTCATCCAAAACAACAAACATTTTGATTTTCTTTGCCTAAAGGGCTTTCCCTGGCTATGGGCACCGTGAAAAAATAATGTCGTTGCTGAGAAAGGAACACCAGTAGTAGCATTACAAGCGAGAGCATTAAATATTGAATGACACGGGAAAAAGAGCTTGTCGAGGGGCACTCAGCCTTAAAGTCTTTCTTCAACTTTGTCTTCGGTGGCTGCTGGACTATTTAAGATGGTATTAATTAAGGCAGCTTCGGATGCTGCCGAGCCAGCCGGCCCCTCGGCCGCGCTCGGTCAATGGGCCTGTGCCCCCGCTCTCTGCTCACGCGTTGGCTGAGCCGAGTGCAAATGTCACTTCTCATTTGGAGGCTGAAGAGAAGTGCCCATCCTGCATTAAGGGCAGCAGGAATGCAGTCAGCGGCAGGCGTTAAAGGAATACGAGGGACTGGGGTGAGGGGAGGAGAGGCGGGAACAAAATGGGAACAGCTGCCTGGGGCTGGGTCGAGAGTGCGCCCAGCGCACCGCTTTTGGCACATTTTGGAGAGCGCCGCTGGCAAACTCCGGCCATGGGGGACTCGCTGTGTTGCAAGCCCCCCTCTCTTTCGTCGTTCCTGCGTGGGGAAAATGAAAACTCTAGCCCTGCACAAATCCATTAGGCAGGCTGGCAGGGCGTTATTTTACAAAGGGACTCGCTTCTACAAAGAAAGACAAAAGCTTGGTGCAAACAGTCGTCTTGACTGACTTCCACCTCCCCCCTACAGTCCCCTTCACAGATCACAAACAAATAAAGCCCAAAGGACCTCAGCTAAGGATCTCCAGATCCAATTTTACAGATGGTGAAACTGAGGCCTCAAGCAAGACTCAAACTGATTTTTGTCAATACTCCGCGAAGTCAGAGGTTGAGACCCTCATGGAGACCAAAGATCCAGGCAGGAGTGGAGTTCTCTTTAAAGTCGCCAACAACCACGCCAAAATATCCCTTCCCTCTGCCCCCCATTGCAAGCGTTTGATTCCAAATCAAATGGAAACTGGTTTCAGCAGTTGAAAATTCCTAACATAAAAAAAGGAATGAAGCTTACTGCCAACTGACTGTGGCATAAATGAAATGCATGCTCTGAGAAACTCGGTTAACTATCAGTTCCTGATGAAGAGAGACAAGATTTGGTTGGGCAGAGGGGGCGGGGTATCCGGAGGACTGATTTTTTTTCAGCTAGAAACCCAGCAGTCTCCCCCGTCCCCCGTCTCTCTAAGTGGCCTTTCACCTGGATGTGAGCCTTCTCTTTTACCACACAGCCCCTTGTAGGTGGGGGGAGATGCAGTAATATGTCCTCCCCACCCCCACCCCCACCCCCGTGTGTGTGTGTGTGTGTGTGTGTGTGTTGTTGTTGTTGTGTGTGTGGTTTAGCACCCTTAGCTTTTAATTCATTTGCAATGTCTGATTCTCCATCTTAAAGTGTGTCCACTCAGGGCTCCCTCTGGCCTTTTGGGTAAGGGGAGGGTCATGTTTCCACCGAGAGAGGTGCTGCAGGAGAACTAGTCCCTGCCCTTCCTGCAGAGACTGGAATCTGAGCGCGATGGGTGGCCGGGGAGCTCGCATTCAGACAGCCCTGAGATGCGGGCCTGGGGCCCTACGCCCCATTGGCAGCTGGAGGCGTCGGTCTGGGGCCAAGGAACGCCTGGCCGGGTCAGAACGCGGGCAGAGGTGGGCGGTGGGGCAGCGAGAGAGGGCTGCGCCAGAGCAGCCCACTCCCGCACAGCCTAGGCCTGGAGTTCTCAGGCCCAACTGCCTACCTGAGTGATTCATTTTGCACATCTTTCCTCATTCCCCTTCTCTGCTCTCCCTACATCCTTCACTTTTTTTGCATGAACACGGCCCAGGCCAGGATAACTGATGCAGAAAGACGGCCTTTCGGCCCGGAATGCACTCTCTCGCTCGCCCTTACACCACTTCCCTACCCCCACCCCCCCACACACTTACACACACTCACGCACAATTCAACCCCCAGCCCCGCCCTAGCCAGTGCACTGAGCACACACTCGGGATCCAGGCACCTTGCCAAGAGCGCGCGAGCACCCTGCGTGGCACACTGGTTGGAGTTCCTGCACGAAGTGGCGGGGGTGGAGTGAGGAGGGAGGGGTGGGCGGCGGTTCACGCCGCCGACTGCTGGCGGTGCTCACAAGTTCGGTGCTCAACTTCCCGCTCTTAACGAGATCCGGGATCCCTTTGGAGAGGCCCTCGGGAGCTGGCGACGGGGCTGGGAGTGGCGTGGGTAAGCTGGCCAGCGCGGGGCGCGGGCGGCGGGGCACAAGGGCGCGACAGGAAGAGGGCGCGAGGGTGCCCGCAGCCGGCCGGGCGCTCTGAGAAGTCAGCGCGAGCAGCTGTGACTTCACCTATTAGCCCCGATGTCTTTCCGAGGAGCCTGGTGGAGTTAAACAGCCCACAATGGGCGCTCTGGGGCGCCTCCAGCCTGACCTCCACCCGGGTTTAATAGTTTCATAGGAACTTCATTAAATCAATTACTTAGTGAGCACATCATCATTTATTTGTAATTAGCAGCGAGGAGCGCGTTCTCTACCCCAGCCTGCGGCCCGGGTCCCAGCGGGGTTGACGAGTTGTGCAAGCACTTTTGTTTGCTCGAGTGTTGACTCCCGGCATTATTCGGCCCGGGTAATCTTTATGTCTCAATCTAGTATTCAGGGGGCGAAAGGAAAACAAACAGGGCGCAGGCCCGAGGCCAGCCCTTTGGTCCCAGCCGCCCCAGAACTCGGCCCTAGTTGGGCCAGCAGGGCGCACCTCCGCGGCCCCTGCTCCTCCGGGGAGGAATAGGCTAGAGCGCCACCCGGGCAGAGGGGCAGGAGCCAGGCCGGGGGGTCCAGAAGGAAAGTGGCGAAGGAAGAGGAGAGCAGGAAGCGAAAGCAGAAAACCAGGAGCAGGAGCTCCAGGCCTGCAAAAAGAGCGCAAAAGGGAAACGTCCAGGCTCCCGCACGTGTGAGAGCGGCATTGGAGGGGGAATGCACGTTGTACGTGTGTGCAAATGTATGTCCATGCACATGTGTGTGTGCGCACGCAGGAAGTGCGTGAATCACATCCATTTCAGCTGCCCAGGGCTGGGCAGAGAGAGAGAAGCGGGAGCAGGAGGTGCCGGCCTGGCGTGCACGGAGGCAGCTCACTGAGTGTCTGGGCTGCAAAAGTGCTTTAATTGGAGGGGGCTGCAGCCCCGGGCGCAGCTCCACTGCGGCCCACAAATTACGAGCGAGTGGTTAGCGAGGAGGCGGGAGTTGCTGAAAGCTGGGCCAGAACCTGCGCGTGCGGAGCGGCACGAGTAATGGCTCCGCGAGGAGTCGTGATTCCTTTCGAGGGTAATCATCTTTCCCCACACGCCGCAGCGCCGGCCAAATCTCGTTTACATCCAAGGAGTTGCAGCTCGCCAGGCCAGAAACGTGGGCTACACGCCCCTGCGTCCTTGCCCCAGCCCCGATTTCCGCTCCAAGCTGGAAGTCCTTCCAGCACAGGAAACGCTCAACTTCTGGGGTTATCCCAGCTCAGGAAACGGAGTGGGGCGGGGAGGCGAGGGGTCATTAATGACCCGGCCTGAGTTTCCCCAGGAGCAGGCGAATGTGAACAACTGTGAGGTGACGAAAGGCCGAGGGGACAAACGCCCCACGAGCGGGCTTTCAGAAGAAACAGTGGCCCCTGGGGATCCTTGAGGTCAGTCTGTTCGACTCCCTGGGACTGCGAGGTTTTGAGGACCGGGTCCTGAATCTCTCCCCTGGCCAGGCCTAGCTGATCTGTGTTAATACTTGCAGGCAGGGAATATGTGAAGGCGGTGGTTGCCTTGTGGATTTTCTAGCCAGTGGTTTCAGTACAGATCGAATCAGTGTCTGGAGTGTTTGTACTCTGGTGGGCCTGAAGAGGGTTCTGTGGCCCTGTGGCGAGACAGTGTCCGTCCTGGAGCCGGGGTGAGGAGGCAGGGGGCTGGGTGTGGCCCCCAGGCCTCTCTGGACAGCCCCATACCCAGAATCCGCCAGCTATGGCTGTGTCTGGGCACACAAGTGCGCGAGGGTGGTTGTACTCTCAGGAGTGGGAGCTTAGCTTGCTGGGAGCCTGGTGCCTGCTCCCCTGAGGCCTCTAGTCTGGGGAGCCAACACCCCCACAGTGCTTTGGGTTCTCAGGAGGGTGTCTTAAGCCTGCAGCTTTCTCACTCTCCCAGTCTTCTTGCTTCCGCCTTTCCTCCGGTCTCACCATCAGACACCCATTCTGTTCCTCTCTATATCCTCCTTTTCTGCAAAGTTGACTCCCAGGTCACTTGGCCTCTACCCTAGGGTCTTAGGTATCCTTTGCCTACAGGACACAAAGATGAGAGAGGCAGGAGGAGCTAGGATCCTGTTTGAAATAGGCTTTCTTGGCCGGGCATGGTAGCTCATGCCTGTAATCCCAGCACTTTGGGAGGCCAAGGTGGGAGGATCACTAGAGGTCGGGACCAGCATGGGCAACATGGTGAAACCCCATCTCTACAAACTATAAAAAAATTAGCTGGGCCTGGTGGTGTGCACCTGTAATTCTAGCTACTCTGGAAGCTAAGGCAGAAGAATCATTTGAGCTGGGAGGCAGAGGTTGCAGTGAGCTGAGATGGTGCTACTGCACTCCAAGCCTGGGAGATAGGGTGAGACTCAGTCCAAAAAAAAAGGGGGGGCTTCCCTCCAGCCCCCCACCCCAGCATTGCAGAGCTCCCTAAGCTCCCCAGCTGCTGCTCACCCTCCCCACCATGTTCTGACAGTTTGGGTCAGCCTGAAAAATAGGAAATAGATCCAGATAAGGACCATCAACCAGCCAGTCAACAATCTGGGAGAAGCACCTTTTAAAATATAGAAAGCAGTTTGTAAGTTTGCATACTCCTCTGCCCCCATCCCCAGTGAATCTGTGCTGAAGAAGTTACAATGGGCAGGCTTCCAGAAGAATTACCAGGAAAGGGAAATCTTAAAGCATAAGGCCAAATGTGATTTTCTTAAAAAGATCTGGGAGCCTAACATGATAAATACAAATGCTTCTTTGAGTCTGTTGTGCACATTTCTGCTCCAGTGTATAGAATACCTATGCGTGTTAAATATATATTGATCAGACAGGTGCAGACACACACACACACACACAATTATGCCACATCTGAATCCCACCTTGCAAATTATCAGACCTAGCCAAATTTACGATGTTGAAGGAAGCAAGACTGAGAAAGGCTACATTTAAAATAAAAGCGAAATGTTGTTCACCCATGACTTCTCTCTCTACTTCTCCCCCTCACTCCCACCTCCTACACCATTTAATAAAATAGCATCATTTAGAGAAAGGAAGGCCCGTCAGGGGACATTTTATGAGCTGGCAGGGAATTTGTTGAAGTGGTTGATTTAGAAAATCTGGAAACTGACTGCAAAGTTCTCTTAGTGATATTCATATTATACGTCTTTCTCCCCAATCCAAGTCCTAACAGCTTTTCTGTCATTATCTGGCGGGGTTCTGTTCATGAATCAGGCTCTGTTCTGATTCTGCCTTTACTGGGCTGCACGCCCCATGGCCGTCCCACCTGCAGCCCTCCTTGGATCAGTGGGAGCCCCGTGCTGTGCTCCCCGCGCCCTTTCAGGATAGCTACCGTTGCAGGGCATATGGGACCCTTCCAGGGTCCTTGCCACTGGACCCATCAGTCTGAAAACTAACAGGATTATGCCCACAGACTGTCCTCTCTCTGGGAGGGCCTCTCTAGTCACCAGTCATGAGTTTCATCCTCCTGATCTGGCGCAAAGAAGGACATCTGGCACTGGCATAGAAACCCATGCAGGGGGAGCCCGGAGTCTGTAGCAGCCTGGTTTCGGATAATGACATGTATGGGACATTTCAGGGAGGACCCAGGGGAGCCTTGGAATGGGAGGAACTATGCCAATGTTTGTCCCCTTTTAGGGGTGAGGGCAAAGGTTTGATTGCTCTGGCCATTTCTTAAGTAAACTGACCTGAAAGAGCAAGCATTAGAACAAACTGGCCTAGGGCAAGTGTCTTTTGTGTTCCTGACAGAACCTTCTGGGTGAGTCCTGGCCAATCGCTGCTGGGCCACCACTCTGCGTTCTCAGAACCGGCAGTACTGGTGGATCCTTGTGCATAGCTGCAAGGGACAGAATTGGGAAGTGATTCCAGGCAACTCTACTCAGGGAGGAAGAACACCAAGAGACGCAGAGGCGAGTCTAGGAAAACCACTACCCGTTAGCCAGCACCACCCCTCCCTGGCCAGTCCTGCGATTTCCAGCCTCCAACGCCCAGATCCTTCAGATCCACTCGGTAAAGCAAAGGGCAGGAGTGGTCGGGAGACAAAAATGTGTCTGCCAAGAACTTTAGTGTCTTTGGCCCCTGGCAAGATTGGAGTATTTACTTTTCTCCGACTCCTCCAATTGGAGTAGTGCCTATTAAGAAGGAAGCAGAGGCTGGGCACAGTGGCTCATGCCTGTAATCCCAACACTTTTGGAGGCCGAGGCCGGTGGATCACTTTTTGTCAGGAGTTCAAGACCAGCCTGGGCAACATGGCGAAACCACATCTTTGCTAAAAATACAAAAATTAGCCAGGCGTGGTGGCGCAAGCCTGTAGTCCCAGCTACTCGAGAGGCTGAGACATAACAATCGCTTGCACCCAAGAAGTGGAGACTGCAGTGAGCCAAGGTTGTGTCACTGCACTTCAGCTTGGGTGACAGAATGAGACTCGATCAAAAAAAAAAAAAAAAAAAAAAAGGAAGCAGAGGAACTGCATTATGAAAAGTATAATATCCTGCTTGGCTCCTTAAGTTTCTTTTGAGATTGGAATGAAGTTTTAATACAAATGTTTCCTTGGCCCCATGACTGTCTGCAGAACAGTAGACACAAAACTTCTTGGGCTCAGACCTGTAATCCTAGCACATTGGGAGGCCAAGGCAGGCAGATCACTTGAAGCCAGGAGTTTGAGACCAGCTTGGCCAACTGAGTAACAGTCTCCCTTGGAGCTGGGTGCTCTGAGGCCCTAGAGGCAGAGCTGTGGGCCCTATTTCGGGGCACAGTAGGATGGGACACAGGAAATCACAGAGAAGCCTAATATCCATTGCTCACATGTTTTCCCTACCATTTAAAAAAATGGTGGTAAGGCCAGGCATGGTGGCTCACACCTGTAATCCCAGCACATTGGGAGGCCGAGACAGGCAGATCACTTGAGGCCAGGAGTTTTAGACCAGCCTGGCCAACATGGTGAAAACCTGTCTCTACTGAAAATACAAAAAAATTAGCCAGGTGTGGTGGTATGTGCCTGAAGCTACTTGGGAGGCTGAGGCACAAGAATCACTTGAACCTGGGAGGTGGAGGTTGTAGTGATCTGAGTTTGTGCCACTGCATTCCAGCCTGGGCAAAAGAGTGAGAATCTGTCTCAAAAAAGAAAAAAAAACAAAACTGCGATAAAATGTATATAACAAAGTTTACCATTTCAACCATTTTTAAGAGATGGGTCTCACTGTGTTGCCCAGTCTGGCCTCAAACGCCTGGGCTCAAGCAATCCTCCTGCCTCAGCCTCCCAAGTAGCTGGGACTTGCAGGTGTGAGCCACCACACCTGGCTTCAACCATTTTTAAGCGTACAATTCAGTGTTATTAAGTGTATTCACATTCTCATGCCGTCATCACACCAGTCATCTCCAGAATGTTTTTGTCTTCTCAAAATGAATCTTTGCACTCTTGCAATAATAGTTCCGAGTTTCTTCTCCCCTAGCTTCTGGGATCGCATCTAAGTGGGATCATTCCGTACTTATCCTTTTGTGTCTGGCTTATTTCACTCAGCATAATGTCCTCAAAGTTCATCCATGCTGTCGTATGCATCAAAACGTCATTCTTCATTATGGCTGAGTAATATTCCACTGTGTGGATAGACCACATTGTGTAGATTCTTCCTTCTGTTGATGGACACAGGTTGTTTCCACCTTTTGGCTACTGTGAATAATGGTGCTGTGAACACTGATGTGCTTACATGCTTTTATATATGCATGTGTACCTATATAATATACTTTTATGAACCAATTTAAAACACTTTAAAGGGGGAGCTCCAGCTGAGGATTTAGACTGTCAGCTTTCTCACTTGGTTCAGCAAAGTACAGCTAGCATCCGAGGGAGAGCCAAATCATTGTCTTCCAGTTCCATGGCCTTCCCATCATGTGTGTGTGTGTGTGTGTGTATGTGTGTGTGTTCAGACCTACCCAGTGCTCCTGCTTCAGAGGAACTATTAACACATTGATATTATCAATAGCAGGCAGTGCCTGAGCCATTAGGGATTTATGAAAACATCTGAAGCAAGTCGTTTCAAAGCACTGATTTGTTTTATAGTCAGTATTACATTTTATGACAGGCTCTTTTGCCAGCAAAATGAGCACATAAGCATCATACACAGCTCGGGAGGCGGAAACCGGTGCCCTGTGCTGCCCTGCAAATTTGTGCTCCAGATCCCTTGGGAAGCTTCTGCAATTCACAGACAACTCCTGACCCTTTGTGAAAGGGTCGACCCTGAACTAGAGAGGGCGTTTGCCCCTACTTACATTTGTGGCAGTAGAAAAGTGACCCACAGCCCCTTTCCCTTTTCTGTCATTTTTCTCAAACCGAGAACACAGTAACAACACCAGTCAATACCCAGTAGACCAAGGTCAAACATTTCCTGGCCACTTCTGCTGCTTTTTTTTGTTTGATTTTTTTTTTCCTGATTTTCCAGAGTTTCACAGGGGCAAATTCCCAAGTTTTGGATAAAGTAATCTCAACCCTCCTGGGAACGGTGGCACCTAAGGAAAGGGACAAACAGGCCACTTGGGGGAGATGAATGTATGATTCCCAGCAACCCAGTGACTGTCCTTCTCATTCAAACATCCTCCCATCCCCTACCCAAAAGAGCAGGGAGTGGGACCGCTGTCCTGTACAGGGTTTGCCGGGTCTGGGTTGGGGCAGGGAGGCAGGCACTCTTCCCTGGGATGGGAGATAGACGTTCCTTCTCAATGTTCCCAGGGAGAAGGGTTTGTAATATTTTACAGCAGCTGTTTCACATTTCCCTACCTAGTTATTAGACACGAAAGGGAGTAAATTAAAATAGCAAAGTAAAATGAAATAAAAGGCGTCTTTTCTTTCTATAAAGAGACAACACCTAATTAAGGAATATTTGAATCCCACAGAAATGCAGACTCTCACGGGTGACATAAAACTTCTCCTTTTAAACCAGGAACAAAACCCAGAAAATTAGGGACAGGCCCAAGAGGTAGTCCTTTAAAACAAAACGCTCCCTCCTCTGGAGACTTTTGACTTTTTTCTCCCTTCCTTTTTTCCTCTTCCACAGTCCTGGGGGAGTATTAAACTCAAACGACTCCTCTGAGTTGAAGTTTTCTGGGCTGTAGCCAGCCAAGCGCACAGCCAGCTTCCCGCCTCCTGCCAATAGCGGCTCTTGCTGCAGCCCACAGCCTGTTTTCTTCTCCCTCAGCCCCCGCTCACCGAGGCACCATCGTTCGTCTCTTTTGTCCCCTCTGGACTTCACTTTTTCCCCAACACTTTCTCTAGCTCAGGCTAGCTCTCACCCATTCTATCTTCCACTTTCCCTACCCCACAGAGCTGAGACAGTGGGTCTTCCTTCTTTTTCTCCTGGGCTCTTAATCCTGTTCTTGACCAGAAGCTACCAGAAGCTTTGGCCTTCTTCAGCTTGATTCCACCTTGGGTTCCAAATTCAGCCCTTCCCAGTCCTAGCTCTGCCCTTCCTCCCCTGGGTGTGGTCTCCTTACACCGGAGAGGCCGCTTTGGGTGTTGGTGCTCAGCCATTGTTGACCTTGACCTTTACATGGGAACTCTCTCCTGGGGTATCTGGGAGGAGTAAAACTTTTCAGCATACAATTCAGTGGTGTTGAGTACATTCACATTCCTGTGCAGTCATCACACCATCCATCTCCGGACGTTTTCTTCTTCCCAAACGGAATCTTTGTACTCATGAAACGATAGTTCCTCATTTCTTCTCCCCTAGCCCCTGGCAATCTCCATTCAGTTTTCTGTCTGCGTGTGACTACTCTAGGGATTTCATCTAAGTGGGATCATACACTGTTTGTCCCTTTGTGTCTGGCTTATTTCATTCAGCATAATGTCCTTAGGGTTCATCCATGCTGCTGTGTACATCAGAACTTCATTCCTTGTTATGGCTGAGTAATATTCCACCATGTGGATAATTAATCAATACATGTAAGGTACGTGAAAACCCATGGAGGTGAGAGGGGTTGACTTTTCAGGCAGGACATGGGCCTGCTGCTTCATTTCCGCTTCAGGGACCATGCAATGGTTAGGACAGTGCTTTTCCTGTGATAGTAACTCAGTTCATTCAGAATCCCTTTAATTATTGTAACATTCTTCTGCTTAGTCTTATAATTGGGAGGAAAGAAAAGAAAGTTGGGATGAGGCTAAGAAAATATGGAATGACATACCTTGAAATAGCCACAAATTAAATAAATTCTTAGTGACAGCTCGCCCCAATTTTGCCTCTCTAGGACTTTTTTTTCCTTGGCTTTTGATGGCTTGAAAGTCCTGCAGAAATTTTCCCAACATCACAATGCAGAGGATGGAGCCAGAGGCTTCCAGATTCCTGCTTATTAGACTAAACAGTAAAAGGAAATCATTTTTTCCTTTCAATAAGTGAGGAGAGGCTGTTTTGTTGGCATTTCCTTTTAGGGATGGACCCTGCCTCTGGCTCTGCCTTTTTTACTTTTTTTTTTTTTTAAGACAAGGTCTTGCTCTTTTGCCCAGGCTGGAGTGCAGTGGCAAGCTCATGGCTCACTGTAGCCTCAACCTCCCGGGCTCAAGCGATCCTCCTGCCTCGGCCTCCCAAGTAGCGGGACCACAGGTACACACCACCATGCCTGGCTAATGTTTAAAATGGTTTCTGTAGAGACAATGTCTCACTATGTTGTCTAGGCTAAGGTCTGAGCTCCTCTGACCTGCTGCAGAAACAGATGTATGGCTGGCTCTGCCCAGGGCCAGGATCCAGCCCTCAGCCACACTCCTGCCTTCTCTTCTCTGAAACATGTAGGTAAAAAAATAAGTTTCAAACTTCCCTAATTCCTTTCATGTATATTAAAAGGCATATCATATTTCTGAGTAAAGGCTTGGGTGTGATTTTTAGAAAAATGATCATAGTAATAATAATAATATCTTACATTGATGTTAGACTGTCCTAAATTTAAGGGGGGATTTCCACTCCCTTAAAGGATGTTTAGCAGCATCCTTGGCCCCTACTGACTACATGCTAGCAACAGCTTCCTCCCTTCCAAACTGTGACCGTCAAAAATGTCTCCAGGCTGGGCATGGTGGCTTATGCCTGTAATCCCTTGGGAAGCCAAGGTGGGAGGATGGCTTCAGCCCCGTAGCTTGAGACCGGCCTGGGCAACATTGCAAGACCCTATCTCTACAAAAAAGTTTTTTTTTTTAATTAGCTGAGTGTAGTGGCATGTGCCTGTAGTTTCAGCTCCTTGGGAGGCTGAGGCAGGAGGATGGCTTGAGCCCAGGAGGTAGAGGCTGCAGTGAGCTGTGATCACATCACTGCACTCTAGCCTGGGTGGTAGAATGAGATTCTGTCTCAACAAAAAAAAAAAAAAAAAGAAAAAAAGAAAAAATAATTTCTCCAGACATGGCCAGATGTCTTCTGTGAAGCAAAATCACCTCTGATTGAAAACCACTGAGTACGGGGACCAGAGGGATGGCTCGTGTGGCCAGAGCACAGGGAACAGGAGTGTGGGTCAAGATGAGGCTGAGAGATAGATGGAGGCTGGACTCAGACCATGTTGGGGAGTTGAGATGTTATTTTAGGGCCAGGAAAAGCTGCTGGAGTGGTTTAAGCTGGGGCATGAAATCATGTTATTTCATATTTGAGAGAGGGGTCTGGCCGTTGTGCGAGATGATAGTTGGGGCCGGATGTCCTGGGAGCAAGCCATTGCAGCAGTCCAGATGATGGGGAATGGGGACGAAGAACAACGCACAGGTCCGGGCCACGTTTTAGATGAACAGGTGGCAGCACTTGCCAAATCCACAGAGAGAGGATAAAGGAAAGGACCCTGACCTAACTCCAGCACCTGGTGGCGGGAGCCATGCCATGAGTAGGGGCAGGAGCCGATTTGGGACAGAAAGTTATTTATGTGGAGGTGCTGGATAGATGGGAGGATATAAAATTCTGGAGACCCAGGGAGAGGTGAGGGCTGGAGGTGAAAGTTCGGGAGCTTTGGGGCATATTGGTTTTTATCGATATTTAAAACCACAAGTATTTAAACTCACATTACCTGCGGATATTGTGTGAGCCCACGAGAGAAGAAGCCCAGCAGAGTTCTGGAAGCATTTTATCAGGGAGTGGAGGGACCAGGGAAAGGTCCAGAGGAGCTGTCTGTGAGGCAGGAGATAAAGTAGGAAAGGATGAGGTCATGGAAGTCAAAAGTGTATCTGGAAGGCTGAGAGCTTGCTTGATCGGGGGACACAGAGCTTTCTAATGACACTGGTATACATAGTTTGTGGACGGGTGAAGGGGGAAGGCTGATTGAGTAAAACCTGGACATGTCCCAGAGGGCTGGGAAGGGGCAGAGCCCAAGCGGGAGCCCGTGGGGAAGCAGGTTGCCAGAGTTGTTACCACAAGAGATGTGGGGCATGTTTGTATGCTGGGCTGGTCCCAGTGGTCTTGAAGGGGCAGGGGGAGGCAGAGAGAGATGGAGAGGCTGACGGTGCTGGGGCAAAAGAGAACCGTGTAGGAATCAAGTCCTTGAGCTCAGCAGGATCAGAGCCCAAGTCAAGGGGCTAGGATTAAATTTTTTTTTTTTTTTGGTGGTAAAATATATATAACATGAAATTTGCATTTGAATTGTTTTTAAGTATACACATTAGTGGCATTAATTGCATTCACAATATTGTATAACCATATTGTGCTATTTCCAACATTTTTTCATCACCCCAAACCGAAATACTCTGTAACCAGTAAGCAGCTGTTCCCTACCCCCACCACCTTGAGGGGCTGTGGTTTTTTGTTTTTGTTTTTTGTTTTTTTGAGACAGGGTCTTCCTCTGTTCCCCAAGCTGGAGCGTGGTGGCATGATCATAGCTCACTATAGCCTCCGGCTCCTAAGCTCTAGTGATCCTTCCACCTTGGCCTCCCGCAGTGTTGGGAGTACAAGTGTGAGCCACTGTGCCCCACCCGGACAGGCTGGTTTTTTGTAAGAGCAGGACATTTCATCCCTAATAGCAAGAGGGAGGCATAGACCAAGGCTGGAGGTAAGGGTGGGCTTGTAGTTTTGTGGATGGGAAGATAAGGGGGCTTCTATGGGATTGCTCCAGTGTCCTCACTGAAGGCTTGGGGGAGGAAAGAGATAAGGGTGTAGGAGGGAGACAGGAGAAAGGGTAAGATAGTCATCTGGAGAGTGGGAAGGTGAAAAAACTGAGGAAATATATTAGTTTATGTATTAGACCATAGACCTTGATGGTCTAATTATCCACTTCCTATCTATACACCAAAATTTAAAAGGAGACCAGACAACAATGTGGAGTCTTTTTTAAAACTTTTTACAAATTGTGGTGAAATATACATAACATAAAATTTACCTTTTTATTTTATTTTCTCGAGACAGAGTCTTGCTCTGTCACCCAGGCTGGAGTGCAGTGGCTCGATCTTGACTCACTGCAACTTCTGCCTCCCAGGTTTAAGAGATTCTCTTTCCTCAGCCTCCTGAGTAGCTGGGACTACCGGTGCCTACCACCACACCCGGCTAATTTTTGTATTTTTAGTAGAGACAGGGTTTCACCCTGTTGGCCAGGCTGGTCTTAAACTCCTGACCTCAGATGATCGGCCCGCCTCGGCCTCCCAAAGTGCTGGGGACGGTGTGAGCCACCTTGACCAGCCCTGAACCATTTTCAAGCATACAATTCAGTGGCATCGAGTACATTCTCATTGTTGTGCCATCGTCACCACCATCCAGCTCCATAACTTGTCCATCTTCCCAAACCAAAACTCAGCCCCCAGAATCATGCTTATTCTCCCTCCTGCAGCCCCTCGCAGCCACAGATAGCTTTTCCCACCAGTGTTCAGGTGCAGACACAGAGTGGGTGATGGCTGAGTCACACAGAGTTGCCGAGGGAGGGGCGGCAAGGGCGTTACGGGTGGTCCTGAGGTGTGATTACAAGGGTGGATCATGGAACTCAGGCTCTGTAAGCAGATGGAGGCAGGAAGGGGTGTGCAATGGTGTCTTTAGAGTCCCAAAAATGTTGATATCTTCGCTCCTCTCCTTTCTCATGGTGCTGTAGACAGCAGGAGTCAAAACTCATTTCATATTTATTCATTAAGATGGTTCCCAATTGCTCTGACATCTCTTAAGAATGTCCTACAGAAGGACCCAAAACGGCCATTTGAGTCACCGGCATGACCTCCTCCTACTACATGCCCTAGACCTAGGAAAACGTTATGGGTCCCTAGGATACCCACACACTCTGCACCTAATTAGGTAAGAAAAGAGGCATATGGTGTTTTATATGGGGAAAGAGGTACATTTTCTATGAATAGCATAACTATGCGAACAGACAGGCTGACAGATGATTTCACTTTATCTCATCACACAATATGGGCATCCTCACTGTGTGAAAACCCCCAAAGCTTCAGAAACTTGCTAACGTCCTCCTTGCTTTCTCCATCTCAGCTCTTGCCTTTCTCTGCAGAATTGAAGTGGAGATGGGAAGCCCTCTCCCAACCGCTCTGAGCTCTCCACCCCGAAATGTCCTCTGGTGGTTTTCACAGTCCCAAGCTGTTTTCTGCCTTATTGATGGAGTCATCTCTTCTTTACAACACACTGCTCATCCTTTCTGGGGATTGTGTTTTCTGGTTTTGTCTAAACATATATGTATACATTCTTGGTCCGTAAGTTCTATTTCTGAACAGTGCACTTGCACTGTGCTACATACAGCCACACCTTTGAGAGCAATGCTGCTGGGGCGGGGTTTTGCAGCACAGATGCCCTTGATGAGGGAGAAACAAGTTCCAGGGAATTTTCTTTTTTTTAATAATGGAAGAAGCTGGCCAGGCGCAGTGGCTCATGCCTGTAATTCCAGCACTTTGGGAGGCTGAGGAGGGTGAATCACCTGAGGTCAGAAGTTCGAGATCAGCCTGGCCAACATGGTGAAACCCTATCTCTACTAAAAATAGAATTAGCCGGGCATGGTGGTGCATGCCTGTAATCCCAGCTACTTGGGAAGCCGAGGCAGGAGAATCCTTTGAACCCAGGAGGTGGAGGTTGCAGTGAGAGGAGATCGTGCTATTGCACTCCAGCCTGGGCAACAAGAGCGAAACTCTGTCTCAAAAAAAAGGGAAGAAGCTGAGGAGGGTCACATTTTGGATTTACCAATTGATAGATAAGCCAACATTCACAGAGTTATGTTTCTAGCAATACTTCAGAAGACATAGGAGATCATCAGGATGGTAATTTTTTTAATGTCTTTTTTTCTTTTCTTTATTTCTCCTGGACTCAAGTGATACCCCCGCCTCAGCCCCCAAAAGTTCTGGATTACAGGCATGAGCCACCGTGCCTGGCCTCTTAAATGTTAATAGAGTGAGCTGTCAGTGTTCCCTTGAATTGTATATCAGCAATGCAGAACTTTGTGCCATGATGACAATGTTCTGTAAAGTGCTGTCCAATATGCTAATCACAAGAGGCCTTGCCCACTGAACTCTTGAAATGTAGCTAGTGCCACTGAGGCACTGGATGTTAAATTGTATTTAACTTGAATTTAAACGGTCACACGTGGCTAGCGGCTACCGTCCTGGACAGCACAGCTTGCAGGAGGAAGTACCAACTTACTAATGAGCTTCAAGTTTTTCAATTAACATTCTCTAATTTAAACGTTGTTAGCATTGTTTAACAAGTTTAATTCAATTAAACTTACTCAATATTTAAATTGTGCTATTGCCTTCGGCTGTACGTAATAGGCAGCTGAATAACCAGGTACGTAATAGGCTGTAGGGGTGAGGGGTTTGTATTCCTCCCCTGGCAAGCAGCTCAGTGGCAGTCAGTGGCAGGCTGAGCCGGTGGGCTGGATTGCCTTGGGGAGCTCTTCTGGTTTCCAGCTCTGACATTTGTGGGACTAGCTTGCAGCCTGGTAGTTGTGAGATGGCTGCTGTACTTTCCAGCATCACCTTCTGGCAGGAAGACACGAAGAAAGGAGATGGAAAAAGAGCAAAGGGCAAACAAAAGGCTTCCCAAAGGCAAATGGTGCAATTCCATGGCAGAGAATCTGGCAACATATAGTTTAGTCATATATTATCACCACCCTTCAACCTGGCAATCCTGCTTCTAGAAATCTATCCCCAGTGATATCAGGCATAAATATAAATGGCTCACACACAACATTCTTCACTGTGGCATTATTTATGATCATAAGACACTGGAAGTAACCCAAGTATTCATCAACAAGGCACTGTTTGGGTCATCTATAATATAGCTGCACAATCAGATACTGTGCAGTGAGGCCAGGTGTGTGACTCACGCCTGTAATCCCAGTGCCTCGGGAGGCCAAGGCTGGAGGATTGCTTGAACCCAGGAGTTCTTTGAGACTAGCCAGAGGAACATAGTGGGACTATGAGTGGGTGAAAAGCAAGACCCTGTCTCAAAAAAAAGAAAAAACTAAAAAACCCCAAATACCATGCAGTAAAAAAGAAATAAGAAGCACTGTGCATATAGGTATGGAGTGAGCTCCAAGATTCAAGAATATTCAGTAAAAAACAAGAACACAGAGTATATAGCTGTATCGATAGGCAGCCTCAGAGGTAAGAAAAGAAGCAAGGAAATAGACACACACACACACATCTGGTTGTATTTGCAAGGGAAGCAAGCAGACAAAAAAGCAAACATTTGCCTTTAAGTGAAGCTGGAAGAGGAAGGAGACAGGTAGAAGAAGGGATGAGGGAAAGCAAAACAACTATGCATGTACCTCGTTTCATACTTGGGGCTTTGAAATCGTGTATGCTTTCCTGTTCAAAAACTGAAATAAAAGCCTGGGCGTAGTGGCTCATGCCTGTAATCCCAGCACTTAGGGAGGCGGGGCGGATCACTTGAGGCCAAGAGTTTGAGACCAGCCTGACCAACATGGTGAAACGCCATCTGTACTAAAAATACAACAACAACCAAAATTAGCCAGGTGTGGTGACACATGCCTATAGTCCCAGTTTCTCAGGAGGCTGAGGTGGGGGAATCACTTGAACCTGGGAGGAGGAGGCTGCAGCGAGCCACTGCTGCACTCCAGCCTGGACAACAGAGTGATACTGGGTTTCAAAAAAAAAATTGTTTTAAGAAAAGCAGCCTCTGCTAGACATTTTCTCTCTGTGTTCCTTGGCTGGAACTGGGAGGCATGGCCAGGCCTAGTTGCAAAGGCAGTGGGGAGGTGAGTGTTCTCCTGGGCAGACTCGGTCAGGATCGGGCAGCTGAGGAGGAAGGATTCAACACTGGGCTGGCATCATGTGGGGTCCGCTGTGGCCACCACGAGTCCTAAGGAGAAGGTGTCCAGGCCTGGGAGTGTTCCTGGGCTGCTTTAGGACTCAGGAGAGCTGGTGCTGATGCAGCATTCACCGTGAGCGGGAGCTCTGCTCTGAGCGCCACGTGTCCTGCCTCGAAACAACCAGCCGTTTTTGTCATCCTCTTTGTGTGCAGTGGGAAGCTGAATGGTCAGTTGGGAGATTTAGTAGTTTGCCCCAGGCAGTGCGTGGCAGAGGGCAGATGGGAGTCCTCAGTTGTCTGCTGCTGCAGCCCAGAGCTGAGCAGCCACCAGACAGCTGCCCTCTGTCTGCAGCTAGCCGAGTGATTCACCCCGACCTCACACATTCTGTTGTAAAAAGTGATCGGAAAACGATCGCATTTCGAAGTATTTAGCAATTCCACTTCTGGCTATATACTCACAAGACAGGAAAGCTGGGACTCCAAGCTAGGGGTGGTAGCTCATGCCTATAATCCCAGCACTTTGAGAGGCTGAGGTGGGAGGATCATCAGAGCCTAAGAGTTCAAAACCAGCCTGCTAACATGGTGAGACCCTGTCTCTAGTTAAAAAAAATTAGCTGGGCATGGTGGTGTGCACCTGTAGTCTGAGCTACAGGTGAGGCTGAGGCAGGAGAATTGCTTGAGCCCGGGAGGTCAAGACTGCAGTGAGCTATCATCACACCACGGCACTTTAGCCTGGATGACAGAATGAGACCCTGTCTCAAAAAAAGAAAGCTGGGCCTCCAATAGACAGTTGCATACTCATGCTCATTGCAACACTATTCACAGCAGCTAAGGATGAAGCAACCCACATGTCCATCAGTGGATGAACCGAGAAGCAAACTGTGGTCTATCCACACGCAATAGAGTATTATTCAGCCTTAGAAAGGATTCTAGTTCTGACATATGCTGCAACACAGGTGAACCCTGAGGACGTTGTGCTAGGTGAAATAAGCTGGTCACAAGAAAATAGATAAATATTGTATGAGTCCACTTATCTGAGGTACCTAGAGTAGGCGACATCATGGAAACAGAAAGTAGAATAGGGTTTCCAGGGTCTGAGGAATGAGGGGAGTGGGAAATGATTGTTTAATGGACTCAGCGTTGCAGTTTGGGGTGGCAAAAATGTTCCAGGGATGGCTGGTGGTGATGGCCCTACAACACTGTGAATATGCTTGATGCCGCAGAAATGTGTGCCTGAAACGGTTAACATGGTCAGTTTATGTTGTGTATATTTTCCAACAGTTTTAAAAATGTAGTTGTTGTGAGCAGAATAATGTCTATGCCAGGGTAAAAAAAAAATTTGCTCCCTTTCCCCCAGGGATATCTGGCACTGTCTAGAGACCTTTTTCTTTTTTTTTTTTTGAGATGGAGTCTTGCTCTGTTGCCCAGGCTGGAGTGCAGCGGTGCGATTTCAGCTCACTACAACCTCTGCCTCAGCCTTCCGAGCAATTCAGGCAATTCTCCTGCCTCAGCCTCCCGAGCAGCTGGAACAACAGGCACCCGCCATCACGCCCAGCTAATTTTTTTGTATTTTTAGTAGAGATGGGGGTTTCATCCTATTGGCCAGGTCTCGAACTCCTGACCTCGTGATTCACCCACCTCAGCCTCCCAAAGGGCTGGGATTACAGGCGTGAGCCACCGCGCCTGGCCGACTTAAAATTAATCCTTTAAAAAATGACAGGTTGATGGGTGCAGCAAACCACCATGACACGTAACAAACCTGCACGTTCTGCACATGTATCCCAGAACTTAAAGTATAATGAAAAAAAATAGACTTTATTTATGGAGAGCAGTTTTAGGTTCATAGCAAAGTTGAGCTGAAGGTACAGAGAGTTCCCATATAACCCCCCTCCTACTATCAACATCCCCACCAGAGTGGGGCATTCGTAACAACTGATGAAGCTGTGCTGACATATCGCTGTCACCCACAGAGCACAGTTTGCCTTTGGGCTAACTCTTGGTGCCACACGTTCTCTGGGTTTCGGCAGTTAGATACAAGTCCTGTGTATCCACCAATATAGCATGATTCGGAATAGTTTCAAAGCTCTAAACATCCTCTGTGCTCTGCCTATTCGTCCCTCCTACCCCCAACCCTTGGCAACCATTGATCTCTCTTTTTTTTTTTTTTTTTTTTTTTTTGAGACAGGGTCTCATTCTGTCACCCAGGCTGGAGTTCACAGGCACAACCATGGCTCACTGCAGCCTGGAACTCCTGGGCTCAAGCAATCCTCCCACCTTAGGCTCCTGAGTAGCTAAGACTACAGGCATGAAGCAACACACCTAGCTAATTTTAAAAAATTATGTTTTATAGAGATGGAATCTTGCCATGTTGCCCAGGCTGGTCTTGAGTTCTTCGGCTCAGGCAATGCTCCCACCTTGGCCTGTCAAAGTGCTGGGGTTACAGGTGTGAGCCACCGAGCCTGGACAGCTGCTGATCTTTTTTTTTTTTTTTTTCACATGAAAGTTTTTAGTTTATTAAGCTTCTTGTGAAAAATCCACAATGGCCAGAGGTAACATCATTGCAGCACCTTTACTCCTTCGGCTGTGATCCAAGCTCCAGCTCACTTTTTGCCGGCACCACCATTGGCCTTTGCAGTCCCCCGACTTCCTTTATTCTGTTCATGTGTTCCTTTCGTTGCTTTCTTGAGGTCTTTTTCTTCTCATACAAGCCATGTCTTGCAAGTCTACGTTTGGGTTCATTTTTCTTTGCATAATCCAGGGAATCATAAATCATGCCAAAGCCAGTTGTCTTGCCGCCACCAAAATGAGTTTTGAATCCAAATACGAAGATGACATCCAGGGTGGTCTTGTACATTTTGGCTAGTTTTTCCCGAATTTCTTTCTTAGGCACTGTTGCCTTCCCAGAGTGGAGGACATCAATGACCATTTGTTTCCTCTGAAGTAGTCAGTTGGTCATGAACTTCCTAGTATGGATAGTTACTGTGTCATTCATGATGGCAGCCTATCCCAACTGCTGACCTTTTTACTGTCTTCTGGAGACATTTTTGGTTATCACGCCTGGGTGGAGGTGCTGCTGGTATCTCTAGTAGATGGAGGTCCTCCAGCAGGTAGGCTGGAGGTGCTGTTGAGCATCCCACAGAGCACCCCACCCCCACCCCAAACATCAACAGTGCGAAGGTTGAGAAGTCTTGATCCAGAGGCTAAGCAGGGATTTCTTTCATCAGTGACTTTGTAGGATACACAGTAGATTCTCAGTGAATATTAGATGAACAAATGAATGAAGTTTACAAGAGAAGCATTTGAATAACCCGGAAATCCTGCTCCTGAGTTGTGGCTTGTTTACATAACCCAAAGAAGAACAAAGGGAAACAGTTTCTATTAGATTCATGTCATGTTGCTCCCCAATGTGGCGGGGTAGGCAGGTAAGGAGAGGGTATTTTGGGAAAGGGAAATACCGTAATTTGCTGTAATTACTGTGCATGGAAATGGCATGCGTTGTGTGTGATAGTTTGTGTAGATACATGGAGCGGCCCATTGGCATTAGGTATGAATCACGTGACTACTGTCAGACATCTGGGTCTGTACTGTTTTCTCCATAAGACAGAGGAATCCATTCTAAGTATTTAGCAGAAAAGCAATGCAATTCGGCACTTTTTGCCTTTGTCTTATGAGGCATCCAAGAGATTCAGAAATGAAGAACATTAAGGGGTGGTGAGCTCCTAAACATCACTTGAAAGTGCATTTTTTTTTTTTTTTTTTTGGTTCTTGGAGATTTTTTAATACAGTGTATTGAAGAACTGTTAGGGAGAGGACAGAAGTGAAGACTTTTGATATTTAGTTTGAAACAAAGTGTAGAGACACGAGATTCAAATTGCATGATGGAATTTCAAGAGAAACTGGGCTACATTTCCTGGTTTTTCCTCACACATATCAAAGCCCAGTGTAGATAACCATCACAGTTGGCTGTCCTGGTTATGTCGGGGAACATAGGCTAACACCCCACTCTTTCAGAGGCCCCGTCAACCTTTTAGTGTGTTTAGTACCATTCTCAGGGTACTAAGATGTGCTTAGATGTGGGCAAGGGTATTTTCTGGATCCTGAAGTTGGCCTGGGTGCCTGGCATTCTGAACTTCCTTTTTTTTTTTAATAGTAGAGATTGGGGTCTCACTATGTTGCCCAGCCTGGTCTCAAACTTCGGGCCTCAAATGATCCTGCTGCCTCAGCCACCCAAAGAGCTGTGATTACAGATGTGGGCCTCTTTGCCGAGCTCCAGGCTGTCTTTGATGATATTGAGTCCTACGCAGACCTGTCATCGGCATATGTGATTCTAGCAAGCACAAGTAGCCCAAGCTCATGCCAAGAGGAATAAGATTCCATCCCATCACAAGGAACACACAGTTAGCTCAGCAAACAAGGCTTGTACACAGATGAACTGTGTGAGCCGCACAAAACCACGCTCAGTTTCTAATATTTACAAAGTGCTCTAGAACAGTGAGGACGGAGCAACCCTGCTTGCAAGAAAGCTTCTGAGGCCTGGTGACTTTTAGGCGTCTTAAAGGATGAATAACAGCAAATAAGTGGTACCGGGTAGGAGTCAGAGGAACTTCCAGGCAGAAGGAGCACGTGTGAAGATCAAGGGCTTGTCAATGAATGGGTCCTCATGTTTGAGCCCAGGGTGACAGGTTTACTGGGCTGAAGATTGGGGAGCTAATGGCAGGTAATGAGGCAAGAGAAGTAAATTGGAGCTTACCTGTGAAGGGCACTTGGTTAAAACACAAAGCTAGGACCGGGAGCGGTGGCTCACGCCTGTAATCCCAGCACTTTGAGAGACCAAGGCGGGTGGATCACGAGGTCAGACATTCAAGACCAGCCTGGCCAACATAGTGAAACCCTATCTCTACTAAATATACAAAAAATTAGCCAGGTGTAGTGGTAGGCGCCTATATTCCCAGCTAGTCAGGAGGCTGAGGCAGGAGAATCGCTTGAACTGGGAGGTGGAGGTTGCAGTGAGTGGAGGTTGCAGTGAGTGGAGGTTGCAGTGAGTGGAGCTCGAGCCACTGCACTCCATCTTGGCACAAGAGCAAAACTCCGTCTCCAAAAAAAAAAAAAACAAAAACCCCACAAAGCTAATGGTCAAGGATGCAGTTGCACAACTCCCAGGGGTGCTGTTCATGGCATAGTCAAATATATGAATGGTGCCTTAGAGTTGTGGCATGCATAGCTCTGTGACTGTCCCCATTGGCTCAGCTGATGATCGTTGAGTGACAGCTACTGGAAAGTATACTGAGAGCCCTGTGTGTGTTGTTTTCCCATTTTAGATATAGGGCCCCACTCTGTCACCCAGGCTGGAGTGCAGTGGTGCGATCATTACTCACTGCAGCCTTAAACTCCTGGGCTCAAGTGATCCTCCCACCTCACTCCTGAATAGCTGTGATTACAGGTTCGTGCCACTGTGTATGGGTAATTTTAACATTTTATCTTAAAAAATTTATTCATTTATGTTTAGAAATGAGGTCTTGCCCTTTTGTCCAGGCTGGAGCGCAGTGGCACAATCACAGCTCACAACAGCCTCTCATTTCTGGCCTCAAGTAACCCTCCTGCTTCAGCCTCCCAAAGTGCTGGGATGACAGGTGTGAGCCATTGTCCCAGGCCTTATTTTTTCCTATTTAATTCTCACAAATACTCCATGAGGTAAATTCTATTTTCATTCCCATTTTATAGATGAAGAAACTGAGGTGCACAGAGTTGAGGTTTTGTGGCTACGAAGTGCTGCCATTGGCGTTTTCATCTGGGCAGTTCGCTTTGGAGCCCAAAGCAGACTGCTCCCCAGCGTTTGTCATCGGAGGCACCCACAGAAGTGATGCTTTCTGGCACCACAGGGAAATGACAAAGCCGCTCACACTCCAAGGGGTGTGGACCCAGGGATTCCAGTGTCCCTGGCCGCTCCCTGGCCACCCCGATGGTTGGGGGGGTGCTCAGAGCCTTGGCAACCCATGGCCCATTTCCACAGCATTTCAGGGTGGCAGGTGGGTCTCAGCTCTGAGAATATATTTGAGGTCGCTTTTCCGACCTGGTTATATTGCAGTCAAACATTCAAACAGAGGGTAGAAAAATTCTGCTACTTTAGCATTCTGAAACATTGGCTGTCACTTTTGTGGTTTTGTAGGTTGAGGGAGAAAATGAGTTTGCACAAAGCACGGACTCTGGAGACAGACAAATCAGGTTTTCATCACACGACCTTGGACAAGGTATTTGCTCTCTGTGAGCCTCAGTTTCTTCATCGTTTAATAACCGGGCATGGCTCACCTCTTTAATCCCAGCACTTTGCGAGGCTGAGGCAGGTGGATCACTTGAGGTCAAGAGTTTAACAGCCTGGCCAGCATGGTGAAACCCCATCTGTACTAAAAATACAAAAATCAGCTGGGGGCGGAGGTGCACACCTATGATCCCAGCTACTCAGGAGGCTGAGGCAGGAGAATGACTTGAACCTGGGAGACGGAGTTTGCAGTGAGCTGAGATTGCGCCACTGCACTCCAGCCTGGGCAACAGAGTGAAACTTTGTCCCAGAAAAAAAAAAAAAAGGCTATAATAAATAGCCACCTGCTGTATGAAAGGTAGACATTCATGGAAAACACCTGGTGTCGCCTGTAAGCCTTCAGTATATGCCATCCTCTTTCTTGCCTCCTCTCCTGTCCCTGAACATTTCTGATCAGTGATTCTGTGGTAGAGGGCAGTGTTTTTGGGAGAACCAGGCAACAGCCATCTATTGGCAAAACCACTTTATTTATGAGGACATTGCTAGTGATAACAGCCTTTCTTTAGAATTTCCTTTTTATTAAAGTACCCCTGAGTTTGCTGTCAAAACTGTTTATGGAAACAAACAAGAAAAATGGTCCCTGATATGGTTTGGCTCTGTGTCCCCACCCAAATCTCATCTCGAATCATAATTCCCACATGTCGAGAGAGGGACCTGTAATCCCACATTTCAAGGAAGGAAGGTGATGGATCATGGGGTGTTTTCCCTATGCTGATCTCGTGATAGTGAGTTCTCACGAGATCTGATGGCTTTAAAAGTGGTAGTTTTTTTTTCCTGCGCTCTCACTTCTCTCTGTCCTGCTGCCTTGTGAAGAAGGTCCTTGCTTCCCCTTCACCTTCTGCCATGATTGTAAGTTTCCTGAGGCCTCCCAGCCACGTGAAGCTGAGTCAATTAAACCTCTTTCCTTTATAAGTTACCCAGTCCCGGGTATTTCTTTGTAGAACTGTGAGAGTGGACTAATACAGCCCCCAATGGTTTCTATATCTTTCCACGCTTGTTCTCATGTGGTCATCTTCATTTTTACTTTTATTCTTTTCTTTTCTTTTTTTTTTTTTTTTGAGACAGGGTCTCATTCTGTCACCCAGGCTGTAGTGCAGTGGTGTGATCTTGGCTTACTACAACCTCTGCCTCCCAGGCTCAAGTGATCCTCCTACCTCAGCCTCTAAGTAGCTGGAACTACAGGCATGCATCACCATGCCTGGCTAATTTCTGTATATTTTTTGTAGATATAGGGTTTCATCATGTTGCCCAGGCTGGTCTCCAACTCCTGAGCTCAATTGATCTGCCTGCCTTGACCTTCCAAATTGCTGGGATTATAGATGTGAGCCACCGTGTCTGGCCCATGTTATTTAAAAAAAATTAACATTTTTTTTCTTTTTTGGAGACAGAGTCTCACTCTGTTGCCCAGGCTGGAGTGTAATGGCATGATCTCAGCTCACTGCAACCTTTACCTCCTGGGCTTAAGTGATCCTTCCACCTCAGCCTCCCGAGTACCTGGAACTATAGGAGCACACTATCGTGTCCAGCTAATTTTTCTATTTTTTGCAGAGGTGGGGTTTTGCCATGTTGCCTAGTGAGCCAGGATCACACCATTGCACTCTAGCCTGGGGACAGAGTACGACTCTTGTCTCAAAATAAAGAAATAAAAATATTGGCCGGGCATGGTGGCTCACAACTGTAATCCCAGCACTTTGGGAGACTGAGGCAGGTGGATCACGAGGTCAGGAGTTTGAGACCAGCCTGACCAATATAGTGAAACCCTGTCTCTACTAAAAATACAAATAAATTAGCCACATGGTGGCACACACCTGTAATCCCAGCTACTCAGGAGGCTGAGACAGGAGAATTGCTTGAACCAGGAGACAGAGGTTGCAGTAAGCCGAGATGGCACCATTGCCTTCCAGCCTGGGCAACAGAGCAAGACTCTATCTCAAAAAAAAAAAATTATTTGTCAAATAAAGGTTGCATACCTTCAAGGTGTACACTGGAACAATTTGATATATGTATACATTGTGTTTTGATGACCACAACCAAATGAATGAACACATCCATGGCTACTCATGCTGTTAATTAGAGTCTACCACAGAACTTACTCAGGAACTTCCGTAACTGAAAGTTTGTACCCTTTGAACAACGTTTTCCCCATCACATATCCCCTCGCAACCACCGTTCTCTTTGCTTCCATGATTTCAACTTCTTTAGCTCCCACAGATGAGGAAGATCATACAGTAGTTGTCTTTCTGTGTCTGGCTTGTTTCACTTAACATAATGTCCTCCAAATTGTTGCAAATGGCAGGATCTCCTCTTTTATGGCTGAACTCTGTGTCTTTTTTTTATTTTTTGAGATGGAGTCTCGCTCTGTCGCCCGGGTTGGAGTGCAGTGGCACGATCTTGGCTCACTGCAATCTCCACCTCCCAGGTTTAAGCGATTCTCATGCCTCAGCCTCCCAAGTAGCTGGGATTACAGGCACCTGCCACCATGCCTGGGTAAATTTTGTATTTTCAGTTGAGACAGAGTTTCACCATGTTGGCCAGGATGGTCTCAAACTCCTGACTTTAGGTGATCCACCCATCTCAGCCTCCCAAAGTGCTGTGATTACAAGCATGAGTCACCATGCCCCACCCATTTTTAAAACATTTCTAAAGACATCTGTGAAGACTGTAAGATGGAGTATTACAGCACTTCTAGGAAACTAACTCAGAACCAATGCCTAGCAGTGCTTTATTCATGCTGATGCTACAGTTAGCTGAAACATGACTACTGCTGATAGCTACTGTTTCTGGATGCCTACTATGTGCCAGGTGATTCACAAAAGTTATTAATCTTTCAAAAACTCTGTAAAAAAAAAAAAAAGAAAAAAGATTGAGTAAAATTGCTTAAGATGGTCCAAATAGTAAGTAAAAGAGCTAATATCTAACAGGTGTGTTCAATTACAAATCCCATGTGTTTTCCACCATAACTCTTTGCCAGTATTATCTTTTTTTCTATAAGAAGAAGAAATAATTGTTTTAATATATTTCTGAACAAGCTTATCTTTCTATTTTGAAAACTTCTGAGGGCATGATCTATTATAATAGGAAGTTTGGTATTCCAAACTCCAGTAAAATAATGGATGCCTTTCCAAAGGATTGCATCCCTTTTCTCCATTGATTTCACTAAATTTCACATAGCCTCCTTTTTACAGCATTCACCTACAGAATTTAACTTTTTCTAGATTTCTAATGGAAAGTATTCTTATTTTAAATAAGACTATGCATTTTCTACATTATGACATTAATTGTTAAATGTACTAATTATGAACATTGAACTAAGGAATTTTCATATTCTGAAAATGTATGTTAAGTGGTGGCACCTACTGACAACATATGATATTGCAATCTAATGTCATCAGAAACATTCTTAACATTTTAGAATACAAAGAAACTGTTCTGTCAAATTATAAAACTACAAGATATATATTACTGGAGGAATATGGTGTATCTGGAGTATAAGTAGTCACAGAACATGCATGACACATTTTTTGACATCTAATTTTATTAAATATTTATGTAGGAAAGCAAAGATATATTATGACTTAGACTGCAAACTTGGCCTGAATTTTTCATTTATGATGGAGATCTTCCAAAAGAGTCTATGTTCTTAACACATTCATTATCATCTTTCTATTAGAGGGTATCCAGTGAAAAACTTTTAGAAATACTGGGTCTAGCTCATCTCTCTTCTGTGAAAGATAAGGAAATGATGTTTCCAGCTCTGGGTCTGGGCTTAGAAACAGGTTTGGAGAAGATAGAGTTTCAATCTTTTATATTTCATCAGAATTAATCACAGGATTTTCATTTGTATAGTATAATTCAATATAACTAGAAGAGAAGAATTGTAATGTTCTCAACACAAAGTAAAGATAAATGTTTGGGGTGATGGATATCCCAATTACCCTGATTTGATCATCACATGTCGTATACAGGCATTGAATATCACATGCACTCCCAAATATGTATAACTATTGTATGTCAATTAGAAACTTAGAGGAAAATGTTAAATTTGGGATATGATCAACAGTTCAAAAGAGTTTGGGGAATATAAGAAGTTCCATGACCCTGAAAATTGATAGCAATGCTAGAATAATTTAGCTCCTCTGAGAAACCTTTGCAAGTTCTCAAACAACTATGAATGACATCCAGTAGTACACTGGTGAACCTGATAATCTCTTCTGCTGGAATATTTTAAAATTCAGTTTTACTTGAAGGAACTTTTGATTGCAAATATACCATTACTTTCATCATATAAGACAACAGATAACTCACCATAGTTAGATTTATAACGCAGTCAACATTGTGAAATACATTTATTTCATATAATAAAGATATTAAAATTTAGGCCAAATTTTAAAGTTCAAAGAGTAGCTTTGAAATAAGACCACAGATGAGGGTCTAAGGGACTAAGATGTAGCCTAGCAATAGGCAAACCACTTCAAAAATTCCAAATGATTGCCCAAACTGAAATCATAGACTGAAGTTGGTAAAAATAAGAACTAAAAACATCTAAGGATGCATTACTACAGCAAACAATCGAGCCTGACTTAAAAATGTGCAGATTAGCTGTTACCATATTGCTGAAGAGGCAGGCTTTTGGCTTTTACTCAAAATGGCTTAGCCAACATGGATACTTTATTGTCACACATAACTAGGGCTTCTGATTTAGGAAGGCTCCAGGGTGATTAATTCAGCAAATCAAGAATGTCATTAAGTATCCACAGTCATTAGAGTCATTCTTTTTGTTCTACCAGCCTTCAGCCATGCTCTTTTCGTTACCCCTTTTTATGTTTGCAAAATGACTTTATCTCCAAACCTTACATCCTCATACATCAACATCCAGAGACAAAACAAACAAAAGGGTGCTCTCTCTCCCTCTTTCTCTCATCTAAGAACTTGGAATCTTTCCCCCCAAAATACTCCATATACATCAATGTCCACTCATGTCTTACTACTTAGAATTGGATCAGGAACCTCTTTGCAACCCAACCTCAAACTAGCAAGGTAAATGGAATTCCTGTATTGTGTTATGATTGGTAGAGAATAATTAAGGTTCCATCTGGGCTGAGACTGAAGCAGGATTGGTCTTCCCTGAGATCTATAATAATACCTGCATCAAATATAAATTCTATAATAAGGAAAGGGGTTTTTGGGAAGAAAACCAAGTGTCTGCTACACATCAGAACATAAAGCAACATAAATTAACATCATCAAAGGCCAACAGAGAAGCTGTTAGCATGGGAGATATGCTAAATAGAACATATAAATGAAAGAGAAACATACTTAGAGGGGCTAAAGAAAGAAAACATATCAGAAGAATGCCTCCATCTATCCCTTCTGTATCTGGAAATTTCATTTCTGACTCCACACCACCCCAAGCAAAGGCAGCCTAACGTCTTAGAGCCGCTTTTCACAGGGTGTGTATACAAAAGTATAAGGATGATAGTGACTTGTTCTGCAGAATACTGGGAGAGCAAAAGGGTTTTGTTCTGATAGCCTCTTTGGGTTCTTTGTGCTTACACATACACAACTTATTCAGGCTGTATCTAACCTTGCTGTGTGGCTGATTTTGGAATTGTGGTATCCTGTGAGAGGAGGGCATGGAAGGCATTTGTTCTCGGGAGGAATCAGGAGCTCTTTGGCTTCAATGAGTTCAATTTAGGGCCCTGTCAATGTAGGTTATGTAAATAATATGATGGAAGTTTATGTAGATAATTTTGTCTGTATTACATATTCATTCCTATTGTGTTCTATATTATCCTCAGAAACTAGATGATAGGATATTTTTTGTCGAACAAGATTAAAAGGGTCAAAGGAATATTATTTTAATAAATCACTAAACCAGAATTACATAACAAAATAATTAGAAGAGAAGCACTTAATCTTCTCTTTGGAAATGAAAAATATTTTTAAAAGGCAAACTTTGAAAAGACTTTTTACTAGAAAACTGGTTATAAATGTTTCTTAGTGTAAAAGAATTACCGTACTTGGATATCCTATAAAATAGTAATTAATGGCCTAATGTCAGGTTTAGATAAACTGTATTTAGTTAGACTAAAGAGATGTCAGGCTTCTTTCAGATTTAATATTCTATGATCCCCAAAATTCAGAGATTCTATGAACTACTTAATGTGTGTTCTTCTCTATGTTATTGAGTATTTCAAAATTATATGCCTTCACTAATTTGACAGATATTTCTTGAATACCTAATATTTGTCAGAAGCTGTTTTGGGTGCTTGGGATGTTTTGAACAAAATAGACAAACATTTCGAGCCCTTGTGTGCTAATATCCTAGAGGGAGAAAGATAAACAATAAACGATCAGCAAAATAAATTAATAAATATACTATGATAAAATAGGTAGACTAAGTTAGATGTTCCTAGCATAAAGAAAAGATAAATAGTTAAGGTGATGGATATCCCAATTATTCTGATTTCATTTGTACACATGATACAAATGTATCAAATAATCTCACATGCCCACAAAATCCATACATCTATTTTGTATGCATCAATTAAAATTGAAATTAAAGTAAATGAATGCATAAATAAATATACTATGATAGAAGGTGGTAAGTATAATGGGGAAAAATAGGGCAGGCTCAGACAATCTAGAGCATGGGAGATGTTGCCTTTTTAAATGAGGTGATCAGGATAGACCAAATTGAGAAAAGTTTTATATATATATACATATACTTTAGATGTGTAAATATTTACATATATGTGTGCATTTACATGGATACAGAAATACAAGCTAAACTGAAATTAAATACCAACATAGATATGTGTGTATGTATACTTTTTACTCTAAAAATCAATTAATGTATCTTCCACTAAGTTTGAATTTGTCATAATTTAAATACAACCTTGATTAAACATGTCTTTATGTTTTTCATAAAGAGTTTCTATTAGTGTCGAATGATCTTTAAAATAACATTTTAGTAGTATTTTTTGTTTTTCTTGATTCTGAAAGCTTGTTTGTTTTAAAAAATTCAAAACATTGGAAAATAAATAAATAAAAATCACCTATAATCCCACTTCTCATAGATCACTACTGGTATTCTAGAACACTTCCTCCCTTTATCCCTGTACTCCTTTCTTTCTCTCTCTTTCTATTTCCCACCCTTCTAACTACCTGGATAGAATTAAGGATTATTATATACAAACGGATAACATTTTTGAAAATTAAGCCCTCAGTCTCTTATCTGAAACCCTTGGAACCAAATGTGATTAAGAATTGAGAAATGATTGAATATAAAAGGTAATGTGGTAAACCATATATTGTATGAAACCCCCAGTATAATCTGGGATTAGACTGTATAATCAAATACATTAACATTGGAATGTTTAGCTATTCACAATAAATAAGATGAATAAAGTCTATAGTTTCATATTAGTTAAGGTCACGTTCTGCTATTTAATTGAGTTACGGAACAGTCTTTTGGTAAGATTCTTGGATTTTAGAATTGCAGATAAGAAATTGTGAACCCAAGTACATTTTTTTTTAAATGTTGGCTTAAAAAAACAAAAAAACTTAGAGATATGTTAACATTTTCTTATGATTTTTGTAAACAACTTTAATAACAACAAAACAGCTCATTTCATGAATGTTTCTTGATTTACTTAACTATTCTCATATTATTAGACATACTTTTGCATAAAACTTTGATCATATTATTAACTCTTTAGATTTATAGAAGTGGACTTTACTGGATCAAAGAATAGGAACCTGTTAAGACATGATATGTGGCATATATTGCTTTCCAGTAAAGGTGAACAAATTTACATTCTCATCAGCAGTATATGAAAGTTCCATGCTCATTTTAGATAGTAGCTATGACTAAATGTTTACCAAATATTTATTAAATATGTTAAAAAATTATTAATTTGTCTAAGCATGTTAGCTAATTGTTTATCATATTTGATGCATTTATTTTTCTTGTTTATATATTATATACTTTAAAAAATGTTTACACATATGCTACATGTAAATATCACTTATGGTATTATGATTTTTACATATGTATTTTTCTGGTTCATATTTACATGTTTGTGTTAGATTTTGTGGATCAAGTTTACTGATTTTTTTTGTTATGTTAAATATAGCTTTTAAGGATTTATTTATTTATTTTGAGATGGAGTCTTTCTCTGTCACTCAGGTTGGAGTGCAGTGGCATCATCTCTGCTCACCGTAAGCTCCACCTCCCAGGTTCAAGTGATTATCCTGCCTCAGCCTCCTGTGTAGCTGAGATTACATGCATGTACCGTACCACTATACCTGGTCATTACTATTATTTATTTGGTTATTATTATTATTTTTTTGTATATTTAGTGGGGACAAGGTTTCATCATGCTGGCCAGGCTGTTCTTGAATTCCTGACCTCAAGTGATCTGCCTGTCTCAGCCTCCCAAAGCGCTGAGATTTCAGGCGTGAGCCACTAGGGTTTTATATTTTTATTTTACCATCTAGTCCATCTAATATGTTCTTCAACTACAATGTGTCTTTAATACATTTTTGTTTAGAAATTCACATGAGTGATATATTTTCTGAGCTCCTATATACAGTGTGTGTGTGTATGGGTGTGTGTGTGTGAGAGAGAGAGAGAGAGAGAGAGAGAGAGAAACATTCACACATGTTGCCAGATTTTGGCAAGTACATTGGGTCACAACATTTTCTCTGCAAAACTTTATGGGACTTCTCTCTCACTTTTGGGAGCCACTCTGGCCACAGAGGGATGATGTCTCCATGTAGAAGGCTCAGTGACGTATCCCTGACCCTATGAGGGCCGTGCAGTCCAACATCACTGGTTCTGGATCAATAAGAGGAGTTCCATGTGAAGTGTAATCTTCAAAACACCCAAGGAAGTGATTGTCAGTGGAAAAGAAGAAGGAAAAGAAGCTTTTTTCTTAGGAAAGTTGGTGAAGAGCAAAAAAGAAATGCTGTGATTTTGATGAATGCCAGGAGCATAACAAAGCAGACAGCCCCTTTTCATTGTGAGCTATTGAAGCTGACCTGATGCAATTGAAGAATACTGTATAGAGAAGCGTCTTATGCTGTAAACTATGTGCGAAGATCCAGAAACTCAAGAAAATAACTTAATGACTCTTACTCCAGGAAGAGCCATAATACACGGTGATTTTTAGAAATAATTCTCTGCTGGCCTGGTTGATGGTCATGATGCAGCTAGAGTGGCTGCTAATTTGGCAAAGATGGCTTTGATGCTTCAAAGACATTGACACTAAGGCTAGTTTTTGGCTGCAGTGTTCCTGGGGTTCCTAATGAGTGAAACTAATTGGTTTTGCTCACAGAGTGACAGGTAATGACTCTTCTTTGGTATCCTCCTTCCTCCACCTCACCAATCAACCTCCTACCTTCCCTCTTTCTGTCTATTCCCTCTTCCTCCTACTCCCAGACACTCGTGAAAACAGGAGATTGTGAAAAGACTGCTTAGACTAGAGGAGGAGAAAGAGAATTTATTTGTAAGCTTATTACACTTGGAGTTGTATCTTATTCTAGCAATTCACAGTACAAGAATATGAAAATGCCACACCTGTCTGACTGTTACTAATTTTTCCAAGCTGCCATATTCTTAGCAATGAATTTGGATATCTTTTATAAAGAATCTGAAATGCATTTAGAGGTCATGTTTATAGGTGCAAAAGAACTTTCAGAAAGTTATCTAAAGAAATTTGTTTTTATCATAAGCTTAGTTCTTTCACCATTAAATTTCTGTTAGAATAATTCAATTGTCCACCTATTTTATGCTATGCTTAGAAATTAATAAATATACAAAATTAGGATTTACTAGAGAAAATAGAATGTTAGTTTTAAAATTGTGAGATCTATAAAATTTTCACAGATTAGCCATAGAAGAAAGAACACTTGGAGTATATATCAGTAATTTCTTGTCACTTAAACAACAGTTTCAAGTATATCTTTGACATATTTGCGCTTTCAATTTTTGAAATAACCTAATTAGGAACTGAGGTGCATATTCTTTCAAAACTAATTGACAACCTGATTGTCTCTTGAAAGTTGTAGGTTCCTTGCAGACATGAATATCAGAAATGTGCCTGAAGCTACTTTACTCTGAAATATTGTCAGACCTTCAAAATTTCTCTGCATAACATGTAAGTTAGGCTTCATCAGGATGCCTAAAAACTATAATATCAGATCAAAAGCTGTCATTCTGCTAGATTGCTGGCTCTATAGCTACACTTGTGATTTAGTTTCTCCTTAAGTGATATAATTTTTTTAAAAATGTGATTAAGTGATAAATGTTTCTCTAAAGGAGATCATCTTAAAAACACTGGAATCAGAGTTTTACTTAAAATATTTTAGAATTGCAAAATGAAAATTATAAAAAGGATTTTGTGTAATGGCCAAAAGACAAAATGCTCTTAGATTTCAAAAGTAAGCACTTCTGACTCAAGTGGTCCTCAGCTTTGAATTGCGGCCTGTGTAATATGAAGCTAGTAAATCTTCAGAATTTTGAAATTGGAAGATAAACTCGCAGAGAGGCAGACTGCTTGAATGTACCATTGCTACATTCTAACTAACCCTAGATATGGTAGTACTTTGATGTATTTTTTTTTAAATGCAAGTATATTACTAAGAAATAAGGTACTTCTATTTGCTTACCGTAAATTAAGGTATTTTGGAAACATTTATATAAATTTATATAATTATAATATTTTTCTCTAATTTAAATTGTCAAATTTTGATAGCTTATCTATTGTGTTTTATATAATGAGGGAAATACTACTAGAGGCACTGAAAGACCAAGGAATATGTTGAAAATTAAAAGGCGCTTCAGTCTCCCCTTGCTTCATTGCCTCCTCCCATGGCTGCTAGTAATTTTCTTCTGACAATAGAAAGCGTAGGAAGTATCTCTATTTCTTTCTTGTCAGTCATCACTGTACATATAGTACAGTTTTCTGAAAATGAAAGAAACTTCTAATAAATGATATTGACAAACAGTAACATACAAAATAGATAAGTGACCAAGATAAGAGGCAATATGTAGAATTGACCAACTGTCCACAAAGGTACTAATTTACAGAAAGTTTTGAAGCCACCAGGAATTTTAAACCCTCATTAAGGAGGTACTCTGTGTTTAAATTAACATTTTATGACAGAGTAACTGGAACTTTTTTAATGATGGAGTTTAGTTTTGCTGGAAAGAATCACTATCATCCCACTGGTTTTTAAAGCAAAATTTATTTGGTATAGTTCTTACACAAAGGAATTCTATTTCCTATGGTTTATTTATTAGTAATTAATTAAAATGTAAAGTATATGCAAGTAAGCACTTCAGAAAAAGAAATGAAGAAATTAGACATGGGCTTTGGGGCTCTTACTTTACTGTAACTTTTTCCAAGTTTGCTTCATTAAAATATCTTCTTAAGAGGCTTTGTTAGATCTAAGAGAAAACTCAAATGAAATATTGTCTTATTCTTTATTATAGTGTTTTCCACTTTAAAATATATTAAAATTTACCACACTGTGATTCAGGGTAATATTCTGTAAGACTGCCAAGCATAACATTTGAATTGCTTAACTCATCTGATTATATCATATCTGATTATATTCTTATAAGGCCACCTCCAGTTTCACTTTCCACTTTCAAAAATATTGTAAAGAAAAGGAAAAGTACACACACACATATATATATTCCCAAAAATACCCTTGACATAAACTCTCTGAACTTTAACTCCCATGTTTGTGATTAATCAAGATTATTTCCTTTAAAACTAGAGAAACTAACTCTCTCTGACTGGAAGAATTAATTGGAGAGATACTGACTGATTCAGAGATGACAGGGAAGCTATAGGACAAGGTGCATCTTAAGGGGCCTAGGTAGCAACCATTACCTTATCAAGGTGCTCTACCAAATGGAAGTCCCAATGCTAGCAAAGGAGTGTCCAGTTGGCCTGGTTTGGATCACATGGTTATCCTTTGCCCAGGAGAGGGTAGAGGGTACTTTCGATCAAACGGGGTCCAGTGGAGAAACATGATTTTTCTAAAGGATATTGAGGTGAGTGAGTAAAAAACCAAGCAAGCAACCTGCCTCTCTGGGGCCTTTTAATGGAGTATTAAATTGGAATAGTTTTCCTCAAAGAAAAAGAAAACTCTTCACTTATTTTTTTTTATCATTCTTGGAGTATACACATACAATACAAACCAATAAGATATTCCTAATAACTTAGGTTTGTACAGTCTGTCCTGAAGATTTGTGGAGTTATGGAAAGGGCTTGCATTCATAGAATTCCACTAAAAGCCCCTATCTAGTATTTGTGTATCCTACCACAAATTTGTTTAAAGTTTAAAACTTGTAATTGACAAAGGGTTTCAGACTATGTCTGAGATTGAATTATTAATAGGAGGTATTCCCATCTGTAAATGAAGAAGTTAATGTATCTGTAACCCAAGTTTTCATCCCAGGCTTACATAGATAGCACAATTTATTACAGTATTTGAAAAATTTGTGATTTTATTCATAACTGTCTGTTGAGAGAGAATTGTTCCTATTATGAATGTCCTACAAGCAGAGGAATTGGTTGCCTTAATTCTAGACTATACTTGCAAAAATAATTTTGTGGTGAATAGACTTAGAAGACAGTGTCTCCTTCTGGAATAGCATACAGGTTAAATGTCTAGTATAATGAAGATAATGTCCTCTTACTAACCATTGCAAAGATGTGGTGGGTTCTCTAAGCTCAGGGTTCCTTTTCTGTGATGCAGCCTACTGCTTGTGTAGGCTTCACTTGGCCTTCTTTACTCATCCTGTGGAAGTTAGGGGTCAGATAACTGGTCCAAGAAAACGATAACACCATGACTACTGCCATCACCGTGAGTCACGAAGTCTCTGTCTCTGATCCAGGAGTCTCCTGTCCTCTGCCAGCATCCATGAAACCATGGTGGGCTCACTGGTTATCTTGTAAGTAGAATAAAGTCTCAGACCTTTTATAGTTCTTGGCAACATCTTATCAACCTTTTAAACATTGACTTTTGTCTTTATAGTTACAGAAACCAAAGGATTTATTGAGCCCCTGCCATGTACTAGCCACCATGTTAAGCTTATATGCATTTTATAACTGAACGCTTAAATTGTCCCACAGAATCATAGCTATTATCTTCATTTTAAGCCTCAGCACTTGAAAAAAGTTAAATTCATCATATTTCATCTCAGAAAGAGCCCTGCAATATTTTTGGTTTGTTTTCTGGTGATAGGTTGCATTGGTAATTCTTTTGGTAGAAGGTAAGACCTCAAGGACACACTGAAAACTAAGTGATGGCCATTAAGCAGCTATATTTATCACAAAAGGAGACATGTTTATTACTACTGAGGAGAGGGAAAGAGTAGAAAGTTAGAGAAAATGTTCAGAGGCTAAACACTAAATGGATACAAGCAGACAAGAAAATAAAAATAAAAACAATACAATAAAGTTGTGGTGGAGGAGAAGGTGGGATACACAAATACTAGTCAGGAGCTTTTAGTGGAATTCTATGAATGCAAGCCCTTCCCATGCCTCCACAAGTCTTCAGGACGGATTGTACAAACCACAAGAATATCATTGCAGAGGGCACGTGACTTGTGGCATCTCTGAAAGGTTCTGGTTTTCACATACAAGTTTACATCCAGATTGATATGAGCTTTGGAGGTCATGGCGAGATGGTGAAACAGAGAGGACAGGTCACCTCACAGGTCCAACTAACATCTGGGAGGCTTACTCAAGGAAATTCTGAAGTTCACAGAAATTAAGTGTTTTTCTCAAACACCTAGAGTTACTTCCAGTGCTGCACCTTGGAGATATAAAAATAAATAAAGTTCCTGTTCTCTAGGAGCAAACAGATAAGCAAGGGAAACAGGCATGGAAACAAAATAGTTGATAAAACAATGTTATTGGTATAATGATGACTAAATATGAAGTTGGTGTAATTGGCAACATAGGAGGGGAAATGAATAAATGGCTTGGGGAAGACTTCTCTAAGGAAGAGGCTGCTGACTATGGCTGGAAGAGGATGCTCTTGGGAGAGCTGCCAGTTGTGAACGTCTTAGAAGTCATAATAAGGGGTTTGTCTCTATAGGTTATGGGTTTTTAAATTTTTAAAAACAGGGCCCCCTTTTTGTCAGATAAACTCTCAAATGGAGCTCTAGTCTACAAATCAGATAAAAGTAGAGCTTCTGCCTAGGCGCAGTTGCTCACGCCTATAATCCCAGCACTTTGGGAGGCTGAGGTGGACAGATCACCTGAGGTCAGGAGTTCAAGACCAGCCTGGCCAACATGGGGAAACCCCATCTCTACAAAAAATACAAAAAGTAGCTGGGCATGGTGGGGCACCTGTAATCCCAGCTACTCAGGAGGCTGAAGCACCACAATCTCTTGAACCTGGGATTTGGAAGTTGTAGTGACCTGCGATCGAACCACTGCACTCATTCCAGCCTAGCCAGCAGAGTGAGACCTTGTCTCAAAAAATAAAAGAAAGAAAAAGAAAGTGGAACTTCTCTGTGAGTTAGGTAGAGGACCAGGGCCCTGAGCACTTAACTCTCCATAACCCCTGGTAGTGGCTCTTAGAACTGCTTCTGCGACTCCCATTAGACTTCCCATTATACATGCTGGAGAACACCAGAGCCTGCTTCTGCCAGCTTTACTGGGCTGCCAAAGGGTGGATCATAAACTACCTGATTATTGATTTGAATTTTGTTCTTTCCATTTCCCTATCCTTTGCTCTTCTTTGTGAGTGTATGGCATCTGTAAAGGGATTTACTTTTCACCAACATGACTCGTATCTGCCCACTATCCCTTTAAAAGGCCTAAGCAATTACAGAAAGCCTTGGTTATACATGATTGTTTTCTTCAGTGTATACTAGAATAGTGAGCTCCCCAAGTATTCTACTGCATACACATACCTTGCACGAGGGATGTTCGAGAAAAGAATTTGGGTTCCATAGCTGGAGTAGCTCAGTGTGGAGCCAGAGCAGCACTGAGATCATCTGCAGAACTAAATTCATTCAGCATATGCAGCAGTTCAGGGCCCAGTGCTTCTGGATTACTATCAGCACTCCTGGATAGAGTCACACAGGGGCAAGGCAGGGCACCCAGCTGGCATGTGGACTACAGTTGTGGGCCAGGTGAAGGTAGTACCATACCCAGGGTGAGGGCTCTGGAGAGAAGCAGGAGGGTTCAAGAGAAGAGGGAGCCAGAATGGGCACCCCCTAGCAGAGGGTGGACAGACTGCTATTTTATAGGTTTCTGGTTTGTGGGACTAGACAAATGGCAATGTTGTAAATAAGAGTGAATAAACAACAGAGCTGGTGGGTTTAGCAGGAAATTTCCATTTGGGACACTGAGTTCTCTAATGGGAATCATGAGAGGTCTGGATTGAGAAATGGGAATCTGGAGATCTCAAATAAGTTACCACATCTCCTGAGATAATTTTGAGATTATACTGTCTACATCCATTCTAACATCCATCTTGCCTTTTTGAACCTTCAATTATCTGAATGGAATATAAACACAGTATGAACAAATAAATAAAGGTTAAAGGAAAAGACATGTGGTTTCAGTCTGAAGAACTCAGGAGAGTTCAGGAAGTGAGAGGACATTAGGGCCTCCTTTCCAAGAACAGAAGAAAAGAAACTATATGGGTTTCAACAGCATCAAAGGAGGAAGAGAGTCCATTCTCATTCTTTACCTGACTCATCTTACCCGATATTGGAACCCCTAGAGATAAATGCAAAGTATCTCAGCCTAGGCCAGACCCTGAGATCTCACATGTCATCTCTCAGTCTCCCTTCCCAGGGCCAGGACGGAGCCATGAGGGTGGCCAACATGCAAGAGGTGATACTCCCAGCAGTGTAGCCAGCACTGACGCCTCCTAAATCCTCTCTAAATATGAACACGTCAGGATCAGGGTGCTGCACTAATGATTCTCACTCCCCTATTCTTGTTCTCAAGCTTGATTGTTCCTGTGAGATGCTGCATGTGCCAACTGAGTGTTGTCTTCCTTTAAATGCCCCAACGAACCAAATTTGCCAGGACGTATTAAGAGAGAGGTTTTCTTCTTTTGATTCATTTTTCTATTTTTCTTCTGCTTCAGCCTTACCCACCCTCCTGCCTGCAGAGGCAGCTGTGAGTGGAGTAGCTGCATTCTTGCTGGCTCCGGGTGTGGCTTTGGTGGACGGATGTGGGTCATTATCCTATGGCCAAGAGATTTCCCTACGGATGTAGAAATGGAGTCTGAATTTCATCTAAGCACACTCACTTGTACCAGCAAAGAGCAGACTCAGGAACAGCAGTTTATAAGATGTTGTCTTCCAGAAAATTAATTCTAAGGAGTAAGTTAAAAGTACATTAGGAAGCCCCAAGGGTTGGGTTTGGTTTACCAAAACATGTCAGCAGCCTCATTCATTGTACTCTTCCTTCAGATACTGGTATGGAATAAAGTGGAAGGGGGGCAGACAGAAATTACTTTAACTTCTGAGTGCAATACACAAAACAGTGAGATTCACACCCACCCACCCCCAAACATTAAAAGTTCCCTCACATTACTTAACAATCACTGGCAAAGTTAATTGGTTCTAGAACTCAACATTATTACTTTCTGGAGGAATTTTAGCATGGAGTTAGTATTCTTGGCAATATACGTAAGGATCTGAGACAAAATGAGAAAAAGTTAGCTTTGCTATGCAATTTTTTCAATTGGAATCAATTTACCCCGTCACAAATGGAGAACCCAGGAACCTGTAGCGTTGTCTGCAAGACTGGGAAGGCAGAGGCAGAGTATATGCCTGGTGTGTATATCTGGGGTGTGTAAGCATGTGTGATGAGTGTGGTTTGTGTCTGTGGTGTGTATAAGTATGTGAAGTGTGTGTGTGTGTGTGTGTGTGTGCTGACAGAAGCTTCCTTTTCTATGGAATCCGAAAGATAGTGAGCATAATTGTTCCTCATAACACCTCTCTTTCTTGGAGCAAAAGACTAATGAAAGTCAAGAGGGAGATATGTAGGAAAGAAATTAGGCAAAGGAAATTATTACTAAAATTATTGAAAAGTAGGGATCATAGCAAATATTTTCTTTTCTTTTGAGCTGTGTCATTGGGACTTCAGCAAATTGAAGCCAGAGAAAGAAGGATCAGAGTGTGGCCGCAATAGCAATGCAACGAATTTTCTCTCTCTAGGATGTAATCTTGTTAGGATTCCCCAGGGAGATGGGAAGAAAATTAGTAGAAATTTAAAAAAGAGCAAGGGGACCTTCAAGTTAGGAAAACAATGTTTGGTAAATAGCTCTGTCCAACCCTCTCAAAGTGGATTCAGCCAAGAACACGGCACAGAGACAGAAGCAGTCTGAGATGTGGACTGCCTAGACATTTTTAGAAATAAGTAGGTATTTAACTAATAATTGTTAAATTGAATTACCAAATTGGTAATTCATATGTCTTTTAGATTTGATTCTGTTAGTGACTGAGCCACATTAAAAGTGTTGATACATGAATGTTGATCATTTATGCCCATGCTTGCATTATTTAGTGCACTTTAACATTAAGTATACATTTTTATTTTCCCATGTAGTAGCCTAAATGAGATAATACTTCTCTTAATTCAGGAGGCCACTTACAAAACTCATTCAATGTATAGTATTTTTAACAAAAATATTTTCTTTTAAGAAGCATGTTCCTGTAACGCTACTTGATGAAAACACAAAAGAATCACAAAAGTAAGTGGAACTTGCCAAGGTAATCTAGAAAGCAGAACTGTAGCATGCCAAAATTGGGCGCTCCCAGGTTCAAGACAGTTTTGAGTCTTGGCTCTACCATTTACTTGCCTTAAGAACTGAGGGAAATTACTAAATCTCTCTGTGTCCTTGATTAATCATCTGTAACAAGGCGGTATTTATACCTCTCCTGCTGGGTGAGAAAGCTCAGTAAATAAACTAAGGGAGATCATCTACAAGTTAGTTCATGCTCAATAATACCAGCAATATAGTCCAAAATATTATTTTTGTTGGTAAGAAAAGTGGAGCCCAAAACAAAACAAAACCGAAAACAGTGAAGAGAAGTAGAGGCTGGCCTAACTCCCAGACCTAACCAGACCCTGAAGGAAGGTTTTCACCTAACCATATCACAACCAAGACAAAGTAAACACATCTTTCTCTTTATGTGAGACCTTTAATCAAAGATCAAAATCTCATGATTACCAACAACCTAAAATTCGCTTAGTTTTACATTTCCTAAGAAAGGATCCTGTGACTTCCTCTCCTTTCAAAGGGACATAGCTATCCCTCACACAATTTCCACAAGTTGTTTATTATTAATAACAAAGTAAGAGTCACAGCTGAGGGTATAACTCTTATAATGAGTTGAGGCAGAAAAATCCCCAAACAAATGGTATGGGTGGAGGGACATGGGAGAGGCTGGCTCACTCTCAGGCCAGGGTTGTGAAATCTGTCTTCTGGGAACGGCAGTTGCCCTGAGCATGGGGTCCTCTTTCCACATTTGTAGTCCCCCGCTGGAGTTCAAATTAAATTAGGTCTCACTTAAATTGGATTTTCTCCCATTACATTAGCATTTCCACAATCTTGCCAAGGTTTGGCAACTTGCTAATTAGTACGAGGATGACTTTCCACTGGAGAGTTAAATCACGATTTCCTGCTGCTGAATAGGCTTGGGCCTGGCCTCTCAAGGAGTACTTTCTTGGATGTTCCTTCAGTTTTCATTCCAGTGGGCATACCTCAGTTGGCAAATTTAATCCACCACAAGAAATTGACATTACAATGACTTTTTCACTAATCTGAATAAATGGAAATTTAGAAATATGCCAAAATGTTTCCATTCATGAGTATTACTTCAGTTAACAGCTGACTTGCTAACTGATGTTTTCCTAATTCACTTATACTGAAGTAATACCCAGGAATGATTTGTCTCTTTGATAAATAGTAGCAAAAGCAAGCTTCAGAAAATTAATGTAAGAGAAGGATAATTCTTTCTCAAGAATTATGTTCTAGGGTAGCAAAGGGCTGAACCTGAAAATATTTATTTTCCTAAGGTTCTTTCATCTTCCCATTATATGGAGCTTCAAGTGTACCCAGAAACTGGAATAATAATAGTTTGAGCTCAGATAAAGTAGCATAATTTTTGGAAGCTGAAACTGGATCATTTCAGCAGTATGTTTGGATTGTTTTCTTCAACTGCATTTTCAGCTTTGCAGTTGCTTTAGGTTTACTTCTAGAAGCATAGACATCCATGGATCTCACATTTCTGAGAGATTATATATATATATATATATATACATATATATATTTCAGCAGTATATATATTATTATAAATTATATATTATATATATATTCAGCAGTATATATATATGTGTATATATATACATGTGTATATATATGTGTGTATATATACATATATACATATATATATGTGTGTATATATACATGTGTGTGTGTATATATACGTATATATATGTATATATACATATATATACGTATATACACACACACATGTATATATACACACATATATATACACATGTATATATACACGTATATATACACACACGTGTATATATACACACACATGTATATATACACACACGTGTATATATACACATATATATATACGTATATATACGTGTGTGTATATATACACGTGTGTATATATACATGTGTGTATATATACATATATATACGTATATATATGTGTGTATATATACATGTGTGCGTGTGTGTGTGTGTATATATATATATATATATACATACACACATACACCGCTGAAATGATCCTCTTTGTGAGGATCTCAAGTTAGTCCTAGCAGAATTCTTAGCACAATTCTTATTAAATGGAAAAACTTAATACTTCTAAATCTGCTTAATCTTTAGATATCTGTCACATCACT
>CAUYLG010008760.1:0-126137 GCA_963573385.1 Cacajao melanocephalus
GTCATGCCTTGTTCTCTTGCTGATGAGGAGCTGCGATCCCCTGTAGGAGGAGAGGCATTCTGATTTCGGGCGTTCTCAGCCTTTTTGCACTGGTTTCTTCCCATTTTTGTGGATTTATCCACCTGTCATCTTTGTAATTGCTGACTTTCAGATTGGGTCTGGTTGAATGTCCGGCTTGTTGGTGATGAAGTTTTTTCTGTTTCTTAGTTTTCCTTTGGCAGACGCCCCTTCCCCATAGAGCTTGGCCTTCCTGGGTTCAGCTGTGCTTACTGTGAAACTCTCAGTCCTCAGCGCTTCCAATTGCTGTTCTCCTTGTGGGGATGGGACCAGCCGAGCCCAACTCAAAGGGCCCCCAGTCGCGTATACTCCGCACTGAGAAGCGCTGCGCCGGGCCGGGACGCCGGCAAAACAGCTGCACCGGCCAAAAGAGTCGCGCTGGGGACCCGTGTGGCTCCTCCACTGGGAATCTCCCAGTTTGTGGGCCACATAAATTCATCTGAAATTGCGGCGTGCACTCGCTCTCTGTGCTTTCACTGGGAGCTACAATCCTGAGCTGTTGTTAATCGGCCATCTTGGATCTCTCCACCCGGTGATGAAGTTTTTTCTGTTTCTTAATTTTCCTTTGGCGGACGCCCCTTCGCCGCACAGCTGGACCTTCCCGGTTCAGCTGTGCTTACTGTGAAACTCTCAGTCCACAGCGCTTCCAATTGCTGTTCTCCTTGTGGGGATGGGACCAGCCGAACCGGACTCAAAGGGCACCCAGCCCCATATACTCCGCACCGAGAAGCGCCATGCTGGGGCGCCGGCAAAATAGCCACACCAGCCAAAAAAGTCGCGCTGGCGACCCGTGTGGCTCCTCCGCCGGGAAGCTCCCAGTCTCTGGGCAACAAAAATTCGTCTGAAAGTGTGGCATCCACTCGCTCTCTGCGCTTTCACTGGGAGCTACAATCCTGAGCTGTTGTTAATCGGCCATCTTGGATCTCTCCTCCATTGTCTATTATTTTTATAAAATGAACTTGTTTTCATAAAGTGGGAAAGATGTTAATCAAAAGCTTTAAGAACAGAAAAAATGCTTTAAAATGTAGGGAAACACTTGTATAAATATATAATAAATAATTACATATGTTTCAAAATTTTTTTCTCAAATGATTCATAAGAAATAGGTACATTTCTTTGGCAATAGAGACTGGAGTAGAGAAGGAAGCAGGAGACTTTTTCATTTAACCTTTTACATATGTGTGTATGATCTCGTTACACATATTGCTACTTTTTAAAACCTCAACAAAGGTTAACTGACATTGAGATTATGGACCTTTTTTTCCCCTATTCATACTTACCTTTTTTAAAGAAAATAATAGCTTGTAAATATGATATAAAAATGAAAATGGCAGCTGGGTACAGTGGCTCATGCCTATAACACAGCACTTTGGGAGACTGAGGCAGAAGGATCAGTTGAGGTCAGGAGGTCGAGACCAGACTGGCCAACATGGTGAAACCCCGTCTCTACTGGAAATACAAAAAATAAAATTAGCCAGGTGTGGTGGTGCATGCCTGTAATCCCAGGTACTGGAGAGGCTGAAGTAGGAGAATTGCCTTAAACCTGGGTGGTGGAGGTTGCAGTGAGCTGAGATCATGCCACTTTGCACTCCAGCCTGGGTGACAGAACAAGACTCCATATCAGAAAAAAAAAAAAAAAAAAGAGAGAGAGAAAAGAAAATGGTTAGTAATGACAAATGTGTCAAGTTTCTTTCTTTTCTTTTTTTTTTTTTTAAGGAAAACCTGATCTGAGGAAAAGTTTCTTGTTGACAATGACAGTAAAAAAAAAAAAAAAAATACTAGCTTTGCTTAGATAAGTAAAACTAATACAGCTTTCACTTCTACAAACATATTTTTCAAAATAAAACATTTTCTAGTGTATTGATGTGATGATTTTATAGCGGTTAGTCTTTAACCTTTAATTGTTTCTTCCGTCCAGCAATTTTACCTGCTCAGGAATGGAAACCTCCTCTTCCAGCTTATGATTTTCTAAGTATGATGGATGCTGCAACATCTCAACATGACACTAAGAAAGTTCCCAAGTGTATGAAAGAAACAGATGTGCAGGAGAATAATAAGGAACAACATGAAGATAAATTGGCAGTCAGAAAAGAACCTATTGAAACTCTGAGAATAAAGCATTGGAATAGAAGTAATTGGTTTAAAGAAGCAGAAAAATCATTTAAGCGTGATAAAGAGTTATGATGCTCAAAAGTGAACTAATTTTATAGAGCTTTGTTTCCAAAGTCTTTTTTTTAGCATGACAGACTTAATTTATTTCCTTAAAGAATAGTACTAAACCATTTCAAGTTTGTAGACTAGTGTCATCTGATAGAATTATCATAAAAGTCACACGTTTTATTTTAAAATTTCTAGTAACTACATTAGACAGAGTAAAAGTGAGCAGAGCATAATTTTGATGGGTTCTGTTTGTTTTTTTGTTTTTTTGTTTTTTTTTTTAGAGACAGGGTTTCACCATATTGGTCACACTGGTCTTGAACTCCCAATCTCCTGTGATCCACCTGCCTCGGCCTCCCAAAATGCTGGGATTACAGGCGTGAGCCACCGCGCCCGGCCCTTGATGTTATTTTTCACCCGATAGTATACCTCAAATAGCTAAATTAATATAAAAATTAACAATGAGGTATTTTACATTCTTTTTTATATGAAGTCTTCAAACTGCAACACATATTTTGTACTTACTGCATTTCTTACTTCGGAGTAGCCATATTTCAAGTGTTCATTAGCCATATATGGCCTGTGACTACTGTATTGGACAGTTCAGTACCAGACAGAAACTAGCATAATTAACTTAGTTTTAGCCATGATTTGCATTTTGATTAAAACAAAAATATAACTCTAAATACAGTTAACTCTGCAGTTATATTTGTTTTGTTGTAGTCATGATATTAATATCAGTGTTTGTCAACCTGGGAGCAGTTCGGCTCCCCGGGGATATTTGGCAATGTCGGGAGACATTTTTGATGTCATGACTAGGGCAGTTATTGGCATTTAGTGAATAGAAGCCAGGGATGCTGCTAAATAACCTACATTTGACAGCCCCCGACAACAAAGACTTATCCTGCCTAAAATGTTAGTAGTGCCAACGTCAAGTAACCTTGTGTTAAACTAACCTGTGGCAGACTAGGTTTCCAGAATTTCCTGGTCCTGCTCAAGTATTATGTTTGAAAAAATTTGGCTATTAAAGATATCTATTAGATGGTCTTATCCTGATTATTACTGGATACAATTTTATCTTTTCTAATGAATCAATTTTTATAATATTTTCAGAAAGTAATAGTATAACCCTAAACGAGGACTCAGAATGTGATACTTATATTTTAAGGGAGTCTTAAAACCTTCTCTTATTTCTACAAGTTATATGGCTAAATTTCAGACTGAACAGGAAGTCAGCATTCTGCCATCACCTCAGGCAAAGAGAGGCTCCCTCATTTGAAGCATCTCTGAAATCCACCCTTGCAAGCTTCAGACAAATCAGTTGGTCTCCCTGAGCCATATGGCCTCATCTATGTGAGAGGGAAAGATTAGCCAAAGAGTTAATTTTCATTCCAAATCACTTAGTTGTTAGATTGATATCTTTGTAGCAGTTGTTTGTCTCATTTTTGCTCTGTGCATTTTTTGAGACTTTTGTTGAGAATATTCTATTTGATGCTCCTCTGAATTTTTCCTTTTAATATCTACTTGGTATCTTGCTCTGGAAATTTTCTTCACATATGGTTGCCTAGTACAACCGAGTATTATAACTGGAATTTAAAGAATCATAAACAGCTAAAATTCAATAAGTGCATATATTTCCTTATAACATAGACCCTTTGCTACTCTCAGCACCCTCTCCTCAGTTTTTTCCCTGTAGCATGTGATGCCTTATTAATTCAACTCATTTTCATTTGCTTTTATTTCTAATATGGGAAATATGGAGTGAACTCTAAATGCAGTTTGTAGTAATAAAACATCGTTAGCCTAATCATTAGAAAATGCTAATTAAGTACCACCACACAGAAACATTAAATCGACTAGTCATTGTATCTTTGTCAGCAATTTTGACAGAAATGTTTGTAATAATTTTAAATAAAGTATCTGGGTTTCAGGCTACCTTCACAATCCTTCTGTAGTCTCTGTCGTGCCCTCTCTTGGACCACTCTGCCTTTATCAGTTGGGTTTCTTTGCTTACAAGCAACAGAAATTCAACTTTGCTAACTTAAGCAAAATAGGAATATTGGATAATTCATAGAAAAGAAAAACTAGGCTTTGAAAGAACAGCAACTAAGTCTGTTCTATGTAACAGGAATGAACAGCTCCGTGAAGAATCAGTTCTAACTGATTTACTATCTTTTGTGACTCAGGGAGTCCTAGGAAAGTTGGTTAGAGGACCACTAGACACTTTAATTGGCAGTCCTAACAGTACTTTCAAATGCAGGAGGGGTAAATCTCACAAAAGAAGTCTAAATTCTGTTTACCAGAAAAAGAATGAATGCAGAGGAGGAAAAACAATGAAGAAATAGAAAACCCATGAATCCTCAAGACACTGCTGTTTTTCTACCATCCTCTGCATCATTTTTGGGTCTTTCTGCTACCTCTTACCCATTTTTGAGAGCTCCAAAAGCCATTTTTGAGAGCTCCAAAAGCCCTCTCTCTACCCTGGGTGGTATAGCTTTCCTCTGTGTTCTCCTGGTCCTCTAATAGAGTTGGTCGCCAGTGCATATTTACATTCTGCATAACATTTCATCTCTGATGATTAAGATTATTTTACTCTCTCCTGCCTCAGCTGTGCTAGAATGTAAATATCCTTGGCCCATTGTTTCCAGCCCTCGTGAAGAAATATTTCACAAGCTGTTTTTCAAAATTCTTAGGGTTCCTCACTTATGCCTGTGCTTCTTTAAAAACTAATTAAACGTGTAAGGTAAACCACAAAAGTTTGCAAACCAGTGTCTATTTCAGTAATAAAAAATAGATACATCTTGGGATTTTTCCCATGCGCCTAAGATGTAGAAAACTGCAAGAGAATGTTACTCCTATCCTAACAACAAAAAGTCATAGCTTTTCTTGTATCCATCAGAGAAAGTAGGCAAAGGAACTGAATTTCAAAGAGTGACAACCCCCCTTCAAAGATAAACAGGATATGTGAACTGTTTTGCCTTCATCAGAGACTAGGAGGCTGCCATTAAAGCAAGTGAGAATAAATTATCAAGAATTTAGAAGAGTCCTAAGTGTTTACACTCCTTGCGAGTTAATTTACTACAGATTCCTAAATCGGAGGCAAAGGACTTTATTACTCAAACCAGTAGCATTAATCAGAGTGTCAGCATCCCCACAGTGTTACCAGAATAGGGCCAGGTGATACCTGCACACATGGTAGATTGCATAACAGAAGAAACCCTGAGTTTAGGGAGCCCAAATATGTTATAATGCCTGTCCTTTGCTCTAGATAGTAGGAGATACTATCTAGAGAGATGATGTCTCTTATCAGTCTTCCCAGGCTGTTCTTCATGTAAATATCCTTGAATAGGTAGTCCAGAAGAAAGGCAGGTGGTACCTTGCATGCAATCATACAGAAATGTGAGAGACCATGGAGAATTGTCTACTGACAGAAATCACTAAAATGTTAAGGAATTCTTTAAAGGCCAGCTGTGTGATAAATATCAGTTTAAAATAGGTCCCCTGACATGACAGAGGTTCACATTCTCTTTCTACAAGCCTCCACTGCATGCTAATGAGAAAGACTGGGGCAAGAAACTGGAGAGAAGAGACCTCTCAGTGACACAGGCATTCATGGAATGACAGGCTGACAGGTGTGAAACGCTGCCTGCTTCCTCAGACCTTTCTCTTGTACAAAGCAAAAGCCATAAGCCACTGGAGAAGAGATGGCAAACCTTCCTGCCCTAATGGCCCAGGCAGAAATCCACTGCTCTTGAAGGAGATGTAAAAGCAAAAACTTTCTGCCCTTGAGAAAGGCAGAAAATCTTGTGGGCCCAGGATCCTGCGCCAATACCAAGCAGAGATCCACTCTCACTAGAAGTGTGGAAAATCCCTCCTGTTGAAGAATTCCAAAAACTGATAAGTATATAATTCAAATGAAGGAGATGTAAAGGGAAGTGATAGAGAATAATTATGATCTGAGGATCACCTACTTAACTACAATGGTGAGGTAAGTTCTTCCTAATGAGGTGATATTTGAGCTAAGACTTGAAGGATGAGATAGCCACCCTAGATCAGAATAAAGAGCATTCTGGATAGAGGAATGGCATCTGGAAGACTCAGGTAAGATTTTGGCTTATTTGAAGAATGGAATAGAACCAGTATGGCTGGAGTCTAATGGGCAAGGGGGACAGTAAAGAGATAAGGCTGGTGAGCTAGGAAGAGGCGGGATTATGCAGGGTTTTGGAAGACATGGATGGTAAGGCATTTATTTTAAGTGTACCAAGAAGCAGGGGAGCAGTATGATGGGATGCAAAACTTTGGAAGAATATTCTGGTTGCCATAAGGAGTGGCTGTGGAGATGGAGAGATGAGGATGGATTTGAGCTGTATTTTGGAGGTTTGACCTATAGACCTTGCTGATGGATTGCATCTAGGTTTTGAGGGAAAGGGAAGAACTACAAATGACTCTTAAGTTTCTGATATTAGTAACTGAAAGAATGTGGTGCTATTTACTGAAATGAGGAATAGGGAAGCTGGGGTGGTGCTGGGGGTGGACAGAATAAAGTTCTATTTTGTCTACATTAAGAGAGAAAAACTCATTTGATTTAAGTTGACGGATACTTCAGTCTGGAGCTCAGTTGAGAGCTTGTCCATTGATTCAACAAACATTGTTTATTATCTGCCAGGAACGCTGTTTTTGGCAATGTGAATAAAATAGCCCCTTTCTTCTTGGAACTTACATTGCAGTGCAGGTGAGATGGCAAATAAGTAAATACACAGTTGATACACAGATGATAATGGCTATGAAAAGAATTAAGATGAAGGTAGACAGTGGTATGGGAGATTTTTAAAATAAAGTATGGTTAAGGAAGGCCTCACTGTTGAGGTAAACTTGAGTAAAACCTAAAAAGGAAAAAAGGAGCAAGCTTTCAGGTTATTTGTGATCAACCCTGTTACTTAATTTAGAATGACAGATAGTTTTTTAAAATTTTTATTCAAAGGATTGAGGGGCTGACTTACAAGAGACCAAAAAATTACTGGGCCAAAAATCTAAGTAAAAGCAGGAAATGAGAATTAAAGGATGCACTTTTAAGTATCTTTTCCTAAAAGCATTTGTCTGTGAGAGCAAACTTACTTAGCTCTCATCTTTATATTTTAGTAAATTATTTTGCTCTGTTTTACCAAAAACAAACACAAACAAAAGAACAACAGAAAAATTCTTAAATACATTTATAGGCTGGAGAATTTTAATGTTTTTCACTTATCATTTAAATCCAAGTACATTTTATAACTTCTTTATACGTAGCTGTCAACATATAGGGCAATCTCTTTTTAAGTAGGGATGAATGACTCTAAAAATAATCCTGGAGAGTTTTCCCTTGAAGCCAAGCATGGGGTTGTTTAAATAAACTTCTTGTTTAAGATGAAAAACAAAACATAAAAATAAAAACAGTCAAGTTTCTTTAGTTGCCAAGTGTCTCCGTTGGCCTGAAGATGATGAAGGAGGGATTTTTTTGTGTAGAAAGTTCTAAATCCTCCCAGGAGCCCATGAAACACTTGTGCCTCAGGTAAGCAACAGTAGTCTCCCCATGCCCACCTCTGTAAGGTGCCTGTGGTGAGATTTCCAAGTCCACCCTGGGGCCAGAACCGGTCCAGCCTGGCCCAGAAGGTGCATGGAGGGTGGATGTGGGTGAGTGTCTGTCCTATACCCTGACAAATGTCCCTAGACCCAAACTTCAGCTATGCCATGGGGACTAAAGCTAAAAGCCCAACCAGCATGGGAAGTTGGAACTCCATAGAGCCTGTGAGGAAAAGGTGAACTTAAAGAAGAAGACAAAAACTTCTCCATCTCTGCATACTCAAATACTGCAAAAGAAGACGTTTGATACTGAGAAGCAAAAATACACATTCTTTCCAAGCACACACACAACATTTACAAAAAGGAACACATACTGGGCTATAAAGCAAAGTATCGCTAATGGTTAAAGCATTAAAATCATGCACAACATATTCTCTGAACACAGTGTAATTAATCTAGAAATCAATAACAAAATGATGCCTAGAGATGTAGAGAGAAGGAGTTGGGTATGTAAGCCTGAGCTTGAGATAAAAATCTAGGCATCCTATAGTTTATGAACGGAAAATTTTGGAATTAAACCTGAATCTCCTTCACATCCATTTGGTGGGATAATACCATGTAAAGCCTTTCCAGGCCATAACATTTCCTTGTGCATTGAAATTTTAAAATATATATAAAATACATAAACTAATATTAAAATGGCCTATGACTAGATTATTGAATAATCAGACAATTCAATCATCTCTCCCCCTTAGAGTTAATATTCTCAACACTTTATGGTTGTAGGCTGTAATTTCGCATTCTCTTAAAATAAACCTTTTTCTTTTACTAAGATTTATTAGTGGAAGCCTATCCAAGATTTAGTTTGGATAACCCAGGGTCAAGTCCTTACATAGGCCTTGAGACCTGTGAAAAAACAGATGCAGAATCTGGAGTCTTATGAAATATTCCAGACCGGCTTCCTGACTTACAGTGGACAAAATTGCACATCACTATTTTAATCAAATAAAGCACTCATTTCCTCTGACATTAAATACAGTCTGGATTTTCTGTTTCTCATATGGATATTTTATATTGTTATGAAGGCTATTTTTGAAGAATTAATTTTCCTCACATTTAAACTTGTTTCCTTGTTAGAGATACAACCTCACCAGCTACCCAGTTCTTTTTGCCATGAAACTCCTTCAGAATGTCTGGTTTTTGTACTGAGAGTGACTACTGCATCTAAATCACTTCTCCAAAGTTACCAGGATAGAACTCTAAGGTCACACCAGACCCAGATGGTCCTGACAAATGTGAACAGTAAGTAAATCTCTATTTAGACATTATAAGAAGGTAGGGTTATTCCTGTTTCTAAAGATACTTAAAGTCTGAGGGAAAAAGCTATTGGAAAACAGTTTTCTTAAAAAGAGTCTTAATAAAAGTAGCATTCAAAGAAACTAATGTCTGGTAAGCAGAATTGAGAATATCTGTATATCCAGAAACGTCTGGGAGATATAAGCAGTATACCACATTGGTGAGAGAATGGGCTTTGGATTTGGACTGAAGAATCTTTGGACCCGACTCTTCCAATTATTAGCTGTGTGATATTGTAAAGTTACTTAAAATCTTACATCTTAGTCTCCTCAGTGGTGAAAATATTGCTTACTACGTGGTATTGAGGGTTAAATGGTAGTATGCATAGTAAGCATTGGATATATGTCATCTTAAAGATTGGTTCGTTTACTAGAAATTTTGTCCTATTAACAAAATAATATTTTCTCATAATAAAATTCAAACAACATAGAAATAAACAAAAAAAGTAATGCCTGGATCATGTCCCTCCAACTCCAACTATGGAGACAAGTGGTAACTACTAATAACAGTGGCTTCCATTTGACCTTCTAAGTATTTCACTTCTTATTTTTAGGATTCAAAGATACTTAGGTTAGTCAATTGTCCCTCAGCCTTTTCAACTAAGATCAAGTAAAGATGCCATTAGAGTACATTTTTAAATTTAACTTATTTCCATATCTAGCATTAACATTTTTTTCTTTTACTTTGTGGTGTTAAATATTTCATCCATATTCGGTGTTTACATTGAAATCAAAAGGGGGAAGTTGTAGAAAAATCTGTTCCATTTGATCTTTAATGTAGTCAATTGTTGCTTTTTTGACTGGAGTTTTTGTTCTTCAAATCTGAACTTGCAAATTAACATAATTATACCTAGTGTGTCCTTTGTTTCGTTGAACACAACATCCCCTTGGCGTCCTGGAGTGCAGTGCTCGAGAGCATCATTCTGTAGTGAGTAACAATCCACCATATTTCCTGCTAAGGGATACCCACTGTCCAATGTGTCTAAATATCACTTGTGGTAACTAGTGTCTGATACCTATGACTGCAGGTATGAAAATTGTGTCAGTTCAGAATCCTTTAATTGCATATAACAGATAATATAACAGTAGCTTAACATATAGGGTTTTATTTTACTTAGGTGAAATATTTTACTTTATTTACATAAGAAGTCACCAGATAAAGCAGCTTCATGGTGGTAGCAATGTCCTAGGTTCTGTCTTTTTGCTTCGCTATCCAGAATGTAATGGCTTGTTTCCTCTCGACTGCAAGATACTTGTTGAAGCTCAAGCATCTAACATGTATTTAAGGCAGGAAGAAGGAGATAGGTGGGTGCATGATACCTCCATTTTATAAGAAGAACAAAGGCTTAATCAAAAGTCACCTGGGAGATTCTGGTTGTGTATCACACTTGGGCCAGAGCTGGGCCATATAGCCACTCCCACCTGCAAAAGAGCTGGAAACTAAGTCCTATATTTGGTCTTCCAACCTCTGTACTGGAAAACGGCAATGGAAAATGTTGTAACAAATCCACAGCCTCTGACACAGGAGGGAAAATGGAAGATACGGGGATGGGCCATGACTATTCTGCCTTGTTCTTGGTGCTGATTTGAAGATATGCCCCAGGAATTGCAGTAAGGATGATCTAGAAGCTCTCCATTGAGAAGCTCCATGCCAAAAGGAGGCCAAATGTTACAGCTGTTAGTCACCAGCAACTTTGGTTCACATATAGCCACTTGCCCAGAGTGCAAATGTGCCCTGAATCTGGGTTGAAGCAGTTCCAGCATCTGCCATCTCTTCACCCAGGATTACTATTGCTCTTCTCTATCAGCTCAGTGCTGGGTCCATTTAACAATTCTATTACCTTTCTATCCTCAAAGTTTATTTTAGGGAACCCCTTGTCCTTCCCTGCCCCTGAGGATTGTTCAGGGACACTCTGGCCCACTGAGAAGTTGTCCCAAAGCCCAGGGATCCTTGTCTAAATCACTTCATTGCTTCTTGGAATTGTGAATACCAAAGGGTATTAGAAAAGGGTACATGCCCTTTTCTATAAGCAGAGGATCTTGGCTTACATTTGCTTAACATATAAGAACAATTCAAATGACTCTTCAAAGAACAAGGATGATCACCCAAAGTGATTCCCTGCATTGCCTACTTGCTTACCAGAGAAGTTGAGTTCAGTTTTTCCCACTTAAAAGGAAAAAAATCTGGCTACACAAAAAATTAGAAAATATGCAGTTATTGCAGTATTGGCAAGTGGCATAATTGATTGAGATTTCATGCCACACATCTTTAGATCATAGCATTCATTCATTTACATTCATTCCTTTAGCCAATAAATATCTGTGATGCCTACTAAGTGCCAGCCCCTGAGCTAAGTACTGTGAACATAAAGTCAGATAAGGAATGGACCATTACCTGAAGGACCTTAGCATCCAGTGTGGGAGAGAGACATGAAAATCACTTTTGCCTGTTGTTATAAGTACTAGGGCAAAGGGTGGCCCAGGATTGTGGGGAATCCTGGAGGAGGAGCAGCTAAATTAGGCTGGGGGCTAGAAAACCTTCCAGGGGAGAGGATGCTTAAGCTGAATTTTGGAATATGAGTAGAATTTACTAGAGGAATTTCCAGGGAGAGGAAAGAGTCTGGGTGATGACATTGAGACCTCAAACAGCCTGGTGCATGCAGAAACAAGAGCAGTAGTTTTATATGGAGTGAAGAGTGTTTGAAGAAAAGACATCCAGGAGGCCAGAGAGGAACAGGAGCCAGATACTGCAAAGTGTTGTTGAACTAATGAACTTGAACTCTGGATTGTATGTTATGAATTAGGGTTACAAGCTTATTCAGTTATTCCACACTCATTCCCAACAGTAAAAATGTAGACTTCAAGTGTTTCCATTTTGATAGAAGAGGAAAATTAAACATCTATGATAGATTAGCATAAACACATGGTCTCCCTAAAATGATAATTACAATCATTTTAGAGTAAGAGTCCTTTTCTACCAGCTCCTCTGCTTGCATTAACATAAGTAGATTAAGCCCTCTAGGGGCTTAAAAATTGTAGGTGAATGTTTTATCCTGGAAATTACAATGAATCAGATACTCTCTAGGGCCAAAGTCATTTCCTGAAATAATTTTTCCAGACTATTAGAGTACCATTTATTTCCCTGCAATATAAATTGCACAAAATGGGAACTGAGTTAGTAAACCTCCCTTAGCATCTCAATTATTATGGTTCCAGGAAACAACTTAGGTATGGGAGGGAGACAGACCAATACCGATATTTGCACATCCATTTCTTTTCTTTAGTTTGGCTTCAAAGTCTTCCAGTATTTCTCTGGTTTCCTAGAAGACTGGGACTTTGAGAAGCAGATTCCTACAATAAAGTCTTAATGTAATTCAAGAAGTCAGAGTGAAATTATGTAGATATTTCTTATTCTAAAGTGTCATGAAAACTTTTTGTCTTTCAGTTTTAAAACTCCTTTATGTGTTTTTAAAATTGTGTTCTGGTATACTTGGAGATTTAATACTCTGAGCATTTCAGAAGATAGTCAGTACTGATATGTTTACATCACATCCTGTGTGTGATGGTTGCTGCAGAAATGATTGAAAGTTTATTTTACTCTAAAATTTACAAAAATATTGATTCATACTACCTTGTATTATATTCAGTTTTCCCATTTTTAAGCCCCTTTCCTATACATTGTTTAGTTTTCACAATATCACTATAAAATAGACTCAATATTCTGCAAGCAAGGAATGAAACCAAGAGGGTATGGCACATAGGGCTGGGCACGGTGGCTCACACCTGTAATCCCAGCACTTTGGGAGGCTAAGGAGGGTGGATCTCTTGAGGTCAGGAGTTCAAGACCAGCCTGGCCAACATGGAGGAACCCTGTCTCTACTAAAAATACAAAAATTAGCTAGGCATGATGGCACAGGCCTGTTATCCCAGCTACTAAGGAAGCTGAGGCAAGAGAATCGCTTGAACCTGGGAGGTGGAGGTTGCAGTTAGCTGAGATTGTGCCACTGCACTCCAGCCTAGGCAACAGAGCATGATTCCATCTCAAAACAAAACAAAATAACAACAATAAAAAAAAAGAATAAAAAGTTACAGCCCATAGATCTCAAACTAGAGTCTTCATTTGCATCATCTAGCAGAGCTTTTCATAAAGTAGACCCTTGTATGCTTCATTCTCCTCCCCTCCGTTATCCCCTCCAAGATTCTGCTTTAACAAGCTGCCCAGATGATGCTGATAGTGAACCTGCTTGGGAACCCCTGGTTAAGGGGATTTTTCTAAAGCTCTTAAGGAGTAGATCAGAACTTGAACCAGGGATGCGGACTACAAGTCAAGGCTGTTTCCCATAGACCACAAGTTAGGTAGGAGCAGTTGATGGGAGGTGAGGGGTAGGGGTAGAAAGATGGATGTTGGGATATGAATTGATGCTAAATCTTACAGCAATTTTCCATTTAAAACAAATTTTTTGAAGCGAAGATGGAGTGACAGTCAATGATCAGAAAATTTCAGATTGATAACATTTTATGGGATAATGTTATTAGCATGGATGTTCATGATGTGAGTGTAATCTGTTTGTTCTAGGCATGAAGAAGAGGAAATGCAGGAGAACAAGACAGAGGAAGTGGTAGATTCATCTTTTGTATCTTTTAAGGAGACATAGTGAAAAAGAATCCATGATAAGCTGTAGATCTGAAGACAAATCATTGAAAAAATAATTGCCTACAGGAAACTTTTGTAAATTCCCAGGTGTGTGGGGAAGAGATACTCCATGTTTTAGAAGATGAGTTACACTCAAGGCCGAAGAAGGAAGATCTGAGTGGTAAGTATTTCCATATTTATATTACAAATGATGAAACTAAGGCTCAGGGAAGTAAAGGAGCTTGCCTAAGATGCTCTGCAAATATATGGGAGAAACCATCAAACCATGATGATAATAAATGATAGAATATAGAAGAACCCATAAGAGAGAGGAAAATAAACTCCAGGGCACTGTGAAAGAAGGCCTGGCAAATGCAACCTACAATCCATTTTGTGATATTGATGAAACGTAACATTGATTTACTCTTTGTCACCAAAGGAAGCCACTGAGCCATGGTTATGAGATTTCTTCTTGAACATTTGAAATTGAGACTTTCCAAATTCTTATTTTTCAGAAGTTGATTAATTTCAGTCCTAGGCAGTATTTTTATAAAACAAATTTAGGGGAGAATACATTTTAGGTAATTTCTTTATGCTGTCATTTGTCTCCTGTTGGTTGAAGATTTGTGTTTTAGGTGATGCTATTGTAAGAGGTACTGCAAACACTTTCTGCTTTTAAGTGTGTGTAGCTCTCAGAATCTGAATTACATGGTATAATGCTTTTGTAAAGTGTATATTTTCAGTGTTATAAAGGGACTTTTAAAGTTTATTTTGATATTTTAAATCATCAATAATCTGTGCATAGATTTTGTTGTTTTTCTTTGGCCTCTTCTACATTGTTACAAATATATCCTAGTCACTAGGCCATAGTTGTCTAGGTTTTTGCAAAAGTCTTTCTTTTCTCCATTTCTTTTCCAAAAGACTTTCCAAGCTCTAGGATTCAAGGCAGACCTTTCATACCTCTTAAGTCTTACATAAATCTGATTTGGGCTTCAGGGAAAACATTGAAGACACAACCAGTACCTGAAACTTTTTTTTTTCTCAGTGTTCTGATTTATCCTTGGTCACTTCCCCTAGCCTGTGAAGGGAATTTCTGATTGAGCTCTGCATTTCTGATTTTAAAAATTTTGATCATAATTCATTTTTCCTGAGAAAGCGTTTTTCGTATTTTAGGAGTATAAACCCAAGGATTCACAATGATATTTTTTCTTATAGGGATGCATGAGATGATTTGCCTTTCTAACAGTAAATGTCAAACCTATAAACTATGTGATTATACTTTCCCAAGTTTCTAGGAATCAACCCAAGTGCAATTATTATAAACGTAAAAGAAATCATGTCTACCATTGAGAATATAAAATTTAAAAATGCATATTTGTTCACAGCAGAATCTATAATCAGCAATTTTTTGTTTTCCTTCTCATAATTGTTGACAGACATGCATTGTAAAAAGAATGAAAGTTCAGTATTTGTGGGAAAGAATTTCAGAGTTATTTCTAGTAATTCCCTTGCTCCCTTAATGAGCTGGTATGAGATTTTTTTTTTAATGTGTAGAAGACGTTATTTTTTTAACACTTGCTCTAATCCAGCTTCATAAAGTGGAGGCTTTCTCTCTCCACGGATACTACGAGAAATCTGAGAATTCAGGCTCTGTCCATTGCTGTTGGTCCACCCCTCTGAAAATGATCTTCGGTTTTTTATCTGCTAGAGAAAAATAATGATTTTTATGGCTCCAAAGTGTCTTTTTAAAATAGAGTTTTTTTGATGATATCTTTCAACTTACCTTTTATGTTTTCTGAATGAATAATCCTGTGGGTAAATGCCCTTTCATATAGATGTGTGACGGGTAGTTGAATAGACAAAACTTCTAGTTGAAGAAATAATTTTGTACTTTTTTTTTTTAAATTAAGAATTACTTTTTAAGTGAAAATCCACCGATTCTTATTTTATATTTTTGGATTTTGAAATCTTGATATCTTTTCAAGAAAGGCATAGTCTTGATAAATAACATTAAAAAAGATATTAACATAAATACTGTGTACATTCATGTAATTTCAGAGCTTCGCTATGTATACCCATATATGTGTATGTGTATGTATATCTATATATATTTATATATGTGTGTGCGTGTGTGTGTGTGTGTGTGTGTTTGTTTCTGGTACAAATTGATTTAATAAACTATTTGAAGAAAAAAACTATCCCTGATTACCTAACTCATATTTTATCATATGAAATATAGCACATTGAGTAGCTTGTTCTATTCTCTGTGTTTCTGAATTGCTTTAGTTGTCATTAGCGCTCTCTGATAGTTACCAAAAAAATAGTTGTAAATATGTGTAATATCAGGAATCTTGTTTCACATTTGGTTTAATAGTTTAAAATTCTTTAATCCTGAATACAAAGAGAAGCCCCAGAACATTTAGGAGGATTGACGGAGGGGTAATTGGAACCCAGGACTACATTCTACCTACACACGCACCTAGTAAGCTAGAGACTGACTGCTGACACTGCAGGTAGATGTGGCTGTGTTGGAGGACTTGTACTTGCTTATGTGGAGCTCCATTCTACAAATACCCTGTATCTAAGCAGGAATTTTTTACTTGGGGTCCATAATACACGTAGCTAAGTGGAATGCATTTTTCTGGGGGTTAGACCTATTTTTCTCTTTTTTCAGGGGGAGATTGGAGGGAGACAGAGTCTTGCTCTGTCACCCAGGCTGGACTGCAAAGGCATGATCTTGGCTCACTGGAACCTCTGCCTCCCGGGTCCAAGCGATTCTCCTGCCTCAGCCTCACCAGTAGCTGGGATTACAGGTGCGTGCCACCCAGCTTGGCTATTTTTTTGTAGTTTTAGTAGAGATAGGTTTTCACAATGTTGGCCAGGCTGGTCTTAAACTCCTGACCTCAAGTGATCTCCCTGCCTTGGCCTCCCAAGCGCCCGGCCCTAGACCCATAGCTTTCTTTAGGTTGTCAAAGAGTTCGTGACTGCAAAAAAGGCAAAAAACTATTAAAACTTACAAGATGACTGCACCCAATGAACTATTTATTTCAATATTTCTAAATATCACTTAATAGCCTGAAACAAAAATTTATCATGATTCTCTTCTCTGCCTCTTAAAATCCAGATGCCAGTCAACAAATTAACGAAACTTTATTGACATGAATTGTACAGGCATATGACTAAAGCAGAGAAAGTACAATTTGGTTTCATTTTATGAGAGTGACGTGTTCCTGAAGACTTGGCAGTATTCAAAACTTGCATATTTCATGTTTAATTGCTCCCATAGGACTGACAAAGATGTTTACTAGCAAAACTGGCCAAGATATATGCCAATAGCAAAAACACAGTTGGTAATTCACTCATCCCTTCTCCAACTTAAAATCATAATTCTTCAAGATAAAAAAAATTTATTTACATCATTTCTAATTTTGTGCTGAAAGTGAAACTTTATTGATATTTTAAGTTCAGCCTTTTTAAGTGAATTAAAGTTTTCCACAGAACACTGAGTTAAAATGAAAATTAAACACAGACATACACACACTACTGGGTATATATCCAAAGGAGATGAAATCAGTATGATGAAGAGATATCTGTACTACCATATTTATATTTGCCCCATTCACAATATGCAAGATACAGAATCAATCTAAATGCCCAGCAATGAATAAATGCAGAAAGAAAATATGGTATATATACACAATGGAATACTCTTTAGCCATAAAAATAGGATGAAATCCTGACATTTGTGACATGGATGAACCTGGAGGACATTATGTTAAATGAAATAAGCCTGGCTGGGCGCAGCAGCTCACGCCTGTAATCTCAGCGCTTTGGGAGGCTGAGGCGGGTGGATCAGTTGAGGTCAGGAGTTTGTGACCAGCCTGGCCAACATGGTGAAACCCTGTTTCTACTAAAAATAACAAAAGTTAGCCAGGTGTGGTGGCATGCACCTATAATCCCAGCTGCTTGGGAGGCTGAGGCATGAGAGTTGCTTGAACCTGTGAGGCAGAGGTTGCAGTGAGCTGAGATCGTGCCACTGCACTCCAGCCTGGGTGGCAGAGCAAGACTCTGTCTCAAAAATAAATAAATAAATAAATAAGCCAGGTCTAGGAAGACAAATATTGCTTGATCTCACTCACATGTGGGAGCTAAAAAAGCTGATTTGATAAACACAGAGAGTATAATGGTAGTTACCAGAGACTAGGGTGGCTAGAGGGGTAGGGTATAGGAAGATGTTGGTCAAAGGATACATAGTTACAGTTAGATAGGAGGAATAAATTTCAAGAGATGTATTGTACAGCAAGGTGACTATGGTTGATGGTATATTGTATTCTTGAAAATTGTAAACAGAGTGGATGATATGTGCTCTCATTACAAAAATGATAGCTATGTGAGTTAATGTATTTTTAAACTAGCTAGAGTTATTAACCATTCTACAATGTATATATACTTCAAGACATCATGTATGCAATAAAAACATACAATGTTATCTGTCAATTTTTAAAAGTGGCTGCCCTGATCCAACAGATGAGGCCAAAATAAGAGTGGTACCAGCATAGTAATGTATGTAGTTCAACTTAGGAGTGAGTTTAGAGGGGCCCATTCTGCGACTTGGGCTGTGGAGTGTAAGAGTACACAACTTACATTCCAAAACCTTTTTGAGTGATTAAATAATGCATGAGTGAACTATACTGTATTGGTTGTTCAGCCACTCCTTTCTGAACTTTTTTTTTTTTTTTTTAGGTTAAAGAGCTAATAGTCTTTTGAAAAAGAAGCATGAGCTCAGCTTTCAAAGGGCAAAAATTTTATTTCCATCATTTACATCCCTGGTAACAAGAACCAGCTGCTAGGAAATAGGTACAAGTTATGCATGAAACTCCAATCTGCTGGATTTCAACCTCAATTTATCAACCTCAAATATTAATAGATCTTTAATGAAAAGCTTTTCATTTTTCACAGACCTTTGGTGGTGAATTTCTACTCTAGAATTCATTTTTGAGATAACCCGAATTCACCAAAATTAAGCCTTCTTTACCCTGCCTGTAGCCTTTGCTCGACCTGTAGTTTTGGACATTAATCATTTCAAAGTAGCATCTTTTGATCACATTGGCACTACAGGATGCTTTTTTGATCTCTGGTCAGCATTTTTTTAAGAGCCTTTCTTACTACTACGTGAGCTAGGAAACTCAGCACAAGCTGGGTTCAGCTACTGTGATTGTGAATTCTATGCACCAACTTCTCGAGGTTATTGTGCCCAGTCGTTTGATCAAACACCAGCCTAGGTGTTGCTGTGAAGGTATTTTTTTTAGATATAACTAACATTTAAATCCGTAGACACTAAGTAAAGCAGGTTACCCACTGTAGTGTGTGTGGGTCTCATACAGTTAGTTGAAGGCCTTAAGAGAAAAGACTTGAGGTTCTTCAAGGAAGAAGCTCTGATGCCAGTCTGGCTTGGGACTCAAGACTGCAATATCAATTCCTGATGGAATTTCTAACAGATTTCAGACTTGCCAGCCCCATGATCACATGAGCCAATTCTTTAAAATATCTTTATTTTATATACATAAATATTATATGTAAGGATATGATATTTTAAGGGATATGTATATATACTTATTTAAGGAGTATATATACACACACAAATCATATTGGCTCTGTTTCTATGGAGAATCTGACTGATACAACTCCTATCAGCCTTATTAATGGAGTGGGATTATTCATGCCTGCTGGAAGCAAGTTAGATCAATGATTCTAAAACAGTGGGCCTGTGGAAGACTATCAGCCACTGCTAATGGGGAGAAGGAAGGTGCTGACAGCTGGAACTCTGTTCTCCCTTCCCGACCTTCAATCAGAGTGACTTGACTTCTATTTATTTCACATATTGGAGGATGGTACAAATGGTACTTTAAAAAATCCAGTGCTAAAAATAAAACTTGAATTACAGATTTATGGTTAAGATAGACCAATATCTCAGAATTTAAATACATATGGTGTCTGTATGAAATTTTTTACAAAATAATTTTTCATTGATGATGAGGTAATATCTCAAAATGGTCCAAATATATATTTTGTAGCCAATAAGATATTCCTATGTTAAGAATTTTTTCAGGACCTATTCGATCCCAATGGCTTGATGCTACCCAGCTCTATGGTTCCTAAATATGCAGGAAAATATAATTTACTTTGTTTCCCAAATGCAAGTCCATCATCTCAAGTGGGCTTTAATTATGGCCGTAATATCTAAAAATCATGAAAGGCAGGGAAATGTGTATTTGATGTCATGTTCCTAATTTGTTTTTATAAGACTCATGACTAAAAAAAAAAAAGAGGATTCATGAAAAGACTAAACCAAGATGTGGACACAGGATCAGGGACTAGATGGATTCTCTTTTGGCTGTTACAGCAGGAACTAAAACAGGAAGGAACTGTAACAGGCATGATAGCAGGAAGGAAGAAAAACGTGGCTTGGGGTTTATAAAGTTCTGAAGTATTGGTGACAGGTATGAGGTGGAGTAAAAGCCTGGAATGTTGTGGGCTGAGGTTTTGACAGCATTGGGGTAGCAGAACTCAGTAGTATGCCTAAAGGAATTTGTTCTATCAGCTAGAACTAGCAGGTTCTGTGTCAGAATCTTCATCACCATTTAGAGGCACTGTTTGGTTAGGATAAATATGAGAGATTGCAGGCTGTAATGGAAATGGCCTTCCACAAATAGCTGACAAGCTGGGCCCCTACCGTCCAATATTGCCTGGCTCAGGAGACCATGGAGTTTTGAAGATTTCTCTGAGCTAGAGGTCACTGAGTTGGCTCTGCTATAGATGGGGATGGGGATTTGGTGGACAAATAGGGACCTGAGCAGAGGCTTAAAATCAAATCTGACCATGTCACTCTTCAAGATTTCCCTTCCCCACTACAGGATAGTCTAGGCCAGTGTTCTTAAAACCATAGTGTACATGAGAATCCCTTTGAAACATCAATTGCTGGACGCTACCTCCAGAGTTTCTGATCAGTAAGTCCAGGATAAGGCATGAGAATGTACCTGTCCAAGTTCCCAGGTGATGTTGATAATGTTGGTCCACGGACCACACTTTTAGAACTACCGGTCTAGGCACTTTACCATCACACAAATGGCTATTTTTTTGTTCACTTCATGCCAACTTCTCTCGTCTATATTTCCTACCTCCTATCCTGTATATTATGATTCAGCAATGTGGAATTGCTTATAGTGCACTTGCAGCCACTGTGCTGTTTCTTGCTACCCTGCCTATGTTCATGCTTTGCTCCAAATGCCTACCCCCTCCCCCCTATTCCATTTATTTTACTAATTCCTATGTAACTTTAAAGACTTAGTTTGCCTTATTTCCCAGTAATCTCTTGTTTAATTGTCTCATTCCCCACTCCTCATCTGGGTCAGCTATCCCTCCTCTAATACCCAGATACTGCTCTGAACACATTTCTGCCTTGCAGTTATGACGATGATTGGAGTCATCTGTTTATGTGGCTATTTCTTCTATGTCACTGAATTCCTTGACACCAGGAGCACATCTTACTCTTTGCATACACAATGCATTCACACTGGAGGTGCTTGCAAAATTGGGAGAAGGAAGTAGAAGGGAGCAGGAGAGAGGGAGAGAGTGAACCTTGTGCCCCTGATTCTGAGGCCATCTTTCTGATACAGAGGGAATGTGTGGCTCTGGCTAACAGTAAAGCTTCAGGTGGCCATCCGGCATTAAAAGAATTCTTTTAATTCTATCTGTTCAAGATCTTGTAATAAATCTACAGAATTTTAGAGCAAATCAAATAAACAACACACTAGGGTTACATAACAGTCAACTTTCTGTTTCTTTCAGCTGTGATCATTTCCTTATTGTGCAGACCTATAATGAGGGCTGCATATGAGTACTGTCACAATCTCTGACAAGTTTCACCATTAGTTTCCCCTCAGTTAAACAAGGTATACTCTTATTAAAATTTAGGGCAATTTTTGTAGCTTATAATTAGATGAAATGGTTATTATTACCTTAGTGTATGCAGCTCACAAGGACAATTAACTGCACAGTAAGATTTGCAAAGGAAATACTTTGATTGACAGGCAACTTTAAATCGTCAGTGTTTAGGCTTTTTGGTTTTCTTATTCCTTCTGTCTCATGAGTTTTTATTTTGCAACCATGGCTCCTTTTAGGATAAAACATTTTAGCCAGGAAAGAGCATAAAGATAATTCAGTCCTGATGCATAGGATAAATGATTTGTCTGGTTGCAGAGCTAGTCCATAACGGGGACTTGACTCCAGGCCCCTGTCCTGAGCACTGCACCATGCTACCTTTTACCAACTGTTTAAGAAGCCTCACTTTGTATCATCAATTCTACTATTCCTGAAGCATAAGAGTTAACAAGACAAACTCAGTAATTTACACCCCAAAGTAGGAGAGAGTTAAAGTTGAAGGGTAAAATTAAGAAGATACATTGCAAAGGGCCATACGGTCTATTTCTACTAATAATACAATCATAGGTAATATTTACTGAGAGTTTGCTATGTTGCAAGAACCACACTAGGTGCTTTACATGGATTGTCTCATTTGATCCTCACAACCACTCTATGAACAGGCCTGTTATCCCAGTTTACAGATTAGAAAGAGGCTTGAAGGCTAAGTAACTTGCCCTAAATCCACACTGGTAAAACCAAAATTCAAGCAGAGGCAGTCTGTCTCCAGACCTCATGCTCTTCTTAACCACTACTGGAGTAAAACCATGCAGACATTCCAATCTGGTAGCAATAGTGACTGAAGGAAAACAGTTGCTACAAAAGGTAAATAGTGAGACAAGACATCCATGGGCACTTCCCGCCTTACTTCACATTTATAAAAATAAGTATACTGTACAGGGCTGGTAGCTATATGATTTAGTTTCTTGTCCTAATAATTTGTAAATAAATTATGTTAACTTAGGTTTGGAAGGAGCCACATTGTTCATTTAATCTAGCTTTATTAGATGAACAAATCTGTCCCTTTCCAAAATCCCTGATGCAGAGTGATGAAGTTTCTTCTTGGAAACAGCCAGCGAATAGAGGATTTGCCTTTTGAAACAGTCTATCCAGTGGTTGCTGGTTCTTTTTCATTTGGAATTAGAGCCCACTTTACCTGCCCTTATCCCCTGAAGGGGAGTGTATTAGTCTGTTCTCATGCTGCTAATAAAGACATACTGGAGACTGGGTAATTATAAAGGAAAAAGGTTTAATGGACTCACAGTTCCACATGGCTGGGGAGGCCTCACAATCATAACTGAAGGCGAATGAGGAGCAAAGTCACGACTTACATGGCAGCAAGCAAGGGGGCTTGTGCAGGGGAACTCCCATTTATAAAACCATCAGATCTCATGAGACTTACTCATCACCATGAGAAGAGTATGGGGAAGACCATCCCCGTGATTCAATTATCTTTACCTGGCCCCGCCCTTGACATGTGGGGATTATTACAATTCGAGGTGAGAACACAGCCAAACCATATCAGGGAGGGAGTATGTCTGCTGTCTCTGCTTACAGGTAGCTGGAAATGCTGGGAAGATTATTTCCCCCAACCCCCCAGACTTTCCTCATCAGGTTACACATCCTCAGAACATCTTTCAACTCTCCTGTTTTCCAGATCTCCCACCATTTGTTTTTATTTATTTTTATAAAAATAAATAACGTAAAATTCACATTAAAGACGTGGCAGATCTAGCTGTAGTAGTGATATCTCTGGTGTTTGAGGCAAGGGCATGCACAGGGTGCCCACAGAGTTGGGGTCTGGAGTGCGTTCACATATGAAGCAGCTGCAGCTCCAGGGTCTGGAGCACACGTGGGGTTGGGAAGGTTGGCAGCCCTTGTCCTGGAGTGGCAGAGCAGTGGTTCCTCCATGGAAGGAAATAGGAAGTACAGCAGCTGCTCCTTCTCTTGGGAGGTTTCTGCAGCAGGGATGGCTTTGGTTACCTCAATGGTGAAATATGCCCGTGTCCTCTGGAGAACAGAGGACTGTGGTGACACCTACCACGTGACTGAGATTGGCAGCCCCTGCCCTTCTTCTTTGTTCCTAGGCATCTCCGGATGTCTTAGATATGCTGGACTCCCCAGTGATCCTTCATGTGGGGTTATTCTTTTCCATTTTGTTCTACTGCATTTTGCAGATTCTTAATTGGACCCTTAAGGCCTCCCAAAGCCATTTACATTCATGGATATCTGCCCATTTGTTGGTTTTTGTGGGGAGACAGAGGTTGGCATCTCCTACTCCATCATCTGGCTGAAATCACTCTCCTGTACCATTTTGATCATAACTAACTTTGTACATTAACATTTATTCAACATTGAACACCATTTATTGAGCACCTACTTTGTGTCAGGCATAGTACTAAGCTCTGTAATTACTGTGATAATTAAGACAGACACAGTTTTTGCCCTTATGAACTAACATTCTAGAAACACAAAAACAAAACACCCAAATGACAAAAAAACTGCAAGGTGTAATCACTGCTATGAAGGCAACAATGGGCTTGAGAGAGAGAATAAAGTTTGGGAGAGGTCAGATGGCAGAATGAAAATACTTTAGTTCACATGGTTTGGTGTTGGCCTTACTGAGGAGACATTTCACATGAAAATTGAAGAATGAATAGGTAGGTGAAAGGGGGGTGAGTATGCTCCACAAAGGAGAAGTAGCAGGTATAGAGGCAGGAAAGAACTTTGAGGGTTGAGACAATGCGAGAAGCTCAGTGTCATTAAGAAAAGGTGAATGAGTGAGCACCAATGGCATCAGGTGAGGCTGAGGTGGACAGGGGCTGGATCGTGCAGGGCCTTAGGAGTCACAGAAGAGAAGTCTGGATGTTATTCTAAGGACAATGAAAAGCCATTAAAGAATGTTAAGCAGGGAAGTGGCAAGAGCTGATTTACTGTCAAAGCAGGACACTCTCATCTTGGTGAGGAAAAGAATTCCATGGAGGAAAAAGGATAGAAGCAGAGGCCACTGGGAAGGTACTACAGTTTTCCAGGTGAGAAATGATAGGGGTTTGGGCCAGATTGGTAGTCAAGGCAAACAAGAATGGATGGGCTGGGATAAGTGCCAGTGGGATGAACGTGGAGGTTGAGGGAAGGAGAGGAAGCAGCTTGACTAACCTTTTTGACTTGAGTCAAGTGTAATTGAATGTGAGCATTGGGAATTTGTTTGTGGTAGAAATTAATTCTGTTTTGAACATGTTAGGTTTGAAATATTTGTAATCTATTCAAATAAAGATATCAGGTTGCCAGATGCCAAGCTTAGTAGTGTGGAGCTCAGAGGAAAGGATCCCAGTTAGAAATACCATTTTGGGAGCCATCAGTATAATGTAGTATCATAAGCAGTATTTAAAACTCTGGGCATAGATGAAATCATGTAGAAAAGAACTCAAAGAGAAGGAGAAGTGTCTCTCTGGAAGAAATCCCTGAGAAACACACATTTAGAGATTGTGTTAGGATGAGGAATCTTACATGGAGCCTGAGAAAAAATGAACCTGAGAAGTATGAGAAAAACCAGGAAGCTCCCATGTTAAGTACTCAAAATTAGGACAAGTAACTTAATCTTTCTGTGCCTCCATTTCCTCATCTCTAGAAATAGTTTTTAAATTTTTTATTGCTGCTATAACAAATTACCACAAACTTAGTAGCTTTAAGCAAAAACAAAAATAAAAACAAAACATGATCTTACATTTCTATAGGTCAGAAGTTGGAATCAGGCCTTTTTTACTGGACTAAAATCAATGTGTCAGCAAACCCATCTTCAAAGCTGGCGATGGAAGGTGGAGATGTAATATTACTCCATTGTCACATGTTGCTTCCATTGTCACATCTCTTTCTGAGTCTGACTCCTCTTTCACTTTTAAGAGCCCTTCTGGTTACACTGAGCTCACCTGGATAACCCAGCATACTCTCCCTTTTGCAATGTTAGCTCATTTGCCATCTTAATTACACCTGCAGCTTAATTCTCCTTTGCGGTGTCACATAACATGATCACAGGTTTTAGAGATTAGGACATGGGCGTCTTTGGGGGCTATTATTCTGCCTACCACAGATTGTAATAATATATACCTCATAGGATTGCTATGAGAATAACATGAGTCAATAAACAAAGTACTTATGCTTGGCATGCAGCAAATAGTCAATAAACATTGGCTACTATTATTACTCTACTTCGTTTCTACCTCAACCACTAGACAGCGAGTTTCTCAGGCAAATGTTGTGTTATATTCATCTTCGTAGCACAGATTATAGATGTTCATGAAGTATTCATGGAATGAATACATGGCACAGAGAATGCAGAAGAATGTCCAGCGAACAAATGAAGGTAAATACATATGATTCAAATAGAGTTATGGAAGCACTGTATTAACCTCATTTGATTTTATCTTTGCCAGAATCTTGTGAGGTAGACTGGCAGTCCTCCAAACCAATTTCCCTTCTTGACTTCTCTATTTAAGTTCACGACTCCAACATTTACTCCTATGGATAACCTCAGAGTTCTTCTATGATACTTTTTGAATCAGTTATACCCAGATGACTTCTTGACCCATCTTTGGTTCTTTTTCTCCTTCATTCAATCAACAAACATGACCTTAGAGTGTACTATGTGCCAGATATAGGACTAGGCACCCTAAACATAAAGTTGAATTAGACATTAGTCTTAAAGAGTACCAAGTTGTCAGCATTCTTCCTTAGTAATTAATGTTTCATAGGTTTCTTTCCTACTTTTTCTTCATCCACTAGCTGGTTCAGACCCTTAATACTTCTCCAGGCTTTTGCAGAGTCTGTTTCCACCCACTCTGCCTCTCTTTTACTAAAGCATAGTAATGATATACACCAAATGTGCCTGGGATTTGCTTTCATGCTTTTGTTCATATTGTTTTCTCTACCTAGAATGTCTTCACTCTCTCACTCTGTGAAATCCGTGTACTCATTTTTTTAGCCCCATTTCCAGCACAACTTTTCCCGGAAGCCCTTTGACCCTGGAAACAATTATTTCCCTTCTGATTTCTTGCAGATGCACCTTGTGTTGTAAACATTTTGTATATGCTCTGTTTCCCTTCACTAGGTTCTATGTTTGTTCAGGGCAGTGACGACATTTTATTGGAGCTGCACAGACACTAGATTCCGTGTTTGCATCCTAGCTCTGCCACTTTCAAGCTCTGTGGCTGTGGGCAAGCTACTTGATCTATGTATCAGTACCCTTTTCTGCAAAATGGGATTAATAGTGTTACCTAATAAATAGGGTTATGTTATGATGAGGATTTAGTGAATAAAATGCAAGGGCTAGCACATAGAACTCAATAGCATTTGTTGAACTTTGCACATCTGGATGATTGACAATTTGGTACTACTGCTTATTGTGAGGAGAACAGATATCTAAATCAAGGAAGAACTAGGTTTAGAAGTTACATCATTTCAATGTCACTTCCCAAATACCTTTCACTTATGAGTCAGAAAAAAATTATTTATTTTATTTAAGAGTGTTTGGGCTGGGCGTGGTGGCTCATGCCTGTAAGCTCAGAACTTTGGGAGCTGAGGCAGGTGGATCACGAGGTCAGGAGTTCAAGACAAGCCTGGCCAACATGGTGAAACCCCATCTCTGCCAAAAATACAAAAATTAGCCGGGCATGGTGGTGGGCACCTGTAATCTCAGCTACTTGGGAGGCTGAGTCAGGAGAATTGCTTGAACCTGGGTGGTAGAGGTTGTAGTGAGCTGAGATTGCGCCACTGCATTCCAGCCTGGGTGACAGAGCAAGACTCCGTCTCAAAAAAAAAAAAAAAAAAAAAAGAGAGAGAGTATGCTCTTTTCCTTCAGTAGAAGTCCAGAGTCAGGCTACCTAATTTTACATACTCTGGTTTTAACATGTGAGAGTGAATTTGAGCAAAATTCACTGCCTGTGTAAATTTTCACATTCTATATCACACCTGCCAAGCCCCAACTTTGAGTTGTAAACTCCTTGATCCTAAACCTATGAGCTACTTGATAGCAAGGTAGCCATTTCTCTTTAGTACAAGAAATTTCCGTAGTACCTGGAGGCCCTAAGTTATTCCAAGATGATCCATGATATTATGTCCAGTTACCTTGCTCTCTTGCTTTGATTTGGATCTTGCTAGGGGACTGGAATGTAAATCACCTAAGTGACTTAGGTGGATACAAATATGTGTTACAAGACTTAAGGGAAAAATAAAATTACCCCAAAGATGTAGCTGACTGGGAGTTGTCAGACGGTACCTCAAGACTGCAAGGTTTTGTTCAACTGTCATCCTCTTGGAGCAGAAACGAAAATGTCAGTGATTTGAGAGTCCCTTTTTGCTTTAGGACAACCACAAATTGCAACGCTATGGCAACATCAATTGTAGAAGTAGGGCAGAGAAATGCTGGTAGCTTAAGAAGAGGCAAAACCCTGTTTGAACTCTGTACTCATCTGTTTTAAAGCAGAAAAATGATCACACCATTCTCTGCCTCAGAAAATTCCAATGGCTCTCCATTGTCAGTAGCATCAATCTAGACTTCTTAGTCTAGTCTATAAGGTATGCCACAAACCAGCCTCAATTTACTTTTCTGGCTTTATGACTGGCCCAGCCTTGCCAGCAGCCACACTACACTTTTCATCATTCTCTAAACAAATATACATATCCTGTAGTCTTGCTAAGGCAATGCTAAGATGTAATTTTAAGGTGGGGGGGCAATAATAATATTACACTTCTAATCTCATGGGGTGGATAACAATAATAGTTACTATATATCAAACATTGTGCAAAAAACATTTTACACACATCAACTCATTTTTACTTTCATAACCTAATCATAATTGCTTTTACTAATTTTACTGATGAGGAAATTCAGGTGTTGAGAAAATTACCCAAGGTCATACAGTTAGAAAATGGTGTAGCCAGTATTACAACACAGACTGGCTTCTTGAGCACCGCAACATACTGGAAAGACTTGTACTCTGGAGATGAATTGTTCTGCTGATATTTGAGTTCCCAGAAACTTTTACTGCCTCTGCTGGCTTCTGCCAGCTTTACAAGACTTTGCTGGTTAAACCTGCCTTGCAAAGGAGAAAATGGACACAATCTCCCTTAAAGCCAGTGTGCTTCTTATAGTCACAGTGTGCACTGTAATTTGATAATTTTCTGTATTTGTCCAAAAAGGACCAAACAAAGCTGGGAGTTGCTCTGTATCATCTCTCTTGCGAGAGATAATAAAAGAAATGTTTATGCGAGTTGTATAATTTAACCAAGCTTTCCATGAGAATGCACTGAGTTAATGGATAACAGCTGTGGGTATTAATAAAAACAACTTGGCCATACCTGAAGTGCCTTCGTAGTTGGAGAGGCTGGCCTGCAGTGGTTCTCTATCTTGGCTGCACAAAACACAAGTGGAGCTTTTGAGAAAGACCCCGTGACTAGGCCCCTCCCCAGACCAGTTAAATTGTATTCTGGTGTGTATGTAAGTTGGGGGGTGGGTGGGCAGGCATTGGTAGTTTTTGAAAGCACCCTAGGTAATGCTAATGTGCAGCTAGGGTTAGAACCAGTAGGCTAGAGAAGAAAGGGCTGTATCTATGTGTTTGTTTATGGTGACCTGCAACCTAAATAGTAATCCCAATCCCAAATTAACTTAAAACCTGAACAATACAGGTCTTTTTTAACTATCCAAAACATACTCTTAACATGTGAACAATGGCAGGACTCTGAATGCATACATGAGCTAATGAAACACAAGACAGGTTAGATACGGGCTGTCCCTTGGAATCTTGTTTTTCAAAGTGTGGTCCGAGGATTTGCATCATCAACTTCAGCTGGGAGCTGGTTACAGTGCAGAATGTCAGGCCCTCCCACTCAGTCTACTGAAACAGAGTTTATATTTTAAGGAGATCTACACATTCAAGGGTGAGAAGCACTGCCTTGGAGATCATCTCTTTCAGCGCCCTCATTTTATAAATGGGAGAAGAAGAAATAAGATATGAGTGAGATTATGGAACTCCTATCCAGAGACTGCACTAGAACACTGGAGTCCTAGAGACCATGTCTGCTGATGCCGGGGCCTGCGACCTTTCCATTCCATTGTGCTGATATGCCTTTAAAAATAAATTATTGTGAGTTTCTTTCCCCGAGTGAATTAAGATTATCTCCCTTTCACATCGAGATTTTTCCAGGCTATGGGATGAAAAATGGAGCTTTAAATGATCAACTCCTTTTTGATAAAAGGGAGAAGACTCTTACTATAAAATGTGTACATTTAAAGTAGAATTGATATATAAAATTTAAATTTACCTTGTCATAAAAGAGAAAAAGATAGAACTATGGTAAAAACAATTTTAAGAAAAACGTGCTTTAAATATGAAGCTATGCAATAGAATTATTTTCTTTGAACTGTAGTGAATAAAAACAAATTTTCTTTAACAAAGATTGGTGATCTGTGATCCTTAATAACTTTGATTTCAATGAAAGTTTCCATTTCAGCTGTGTAGAAGTTATTTGTTGGGTAGAAATTTTTACCAGGCTACAAATTTTTGATATGAAAAGATGTTGATGTTTATATATCTCTCCCTAATTGAAATTATTTTACTCTCAAATACTAAATTCTGCCAGTGGTGTCGGAAAACTTACTATTACCTAATTATGATGACTTGATAAAACAATCTCTTCTAATTGCTAAGGCAAACTAATTGCTAAGGCAAACGCCAGGGTTCACCTTCTTGTTTGAGTGGTGACGTAAGGAGGATAATAAGGGTGCTTCCATAGTGTTTGGCATTGGGGCAAGGCACAGCTGCCACATATTGTCCCAGGTACTAGCTGAGTGGCATTTGTCTGGTCTCTGACACTATAACAGTATCTGTTGCCCATGTCTGCAGCTTAGCCTGCTGCTGTTAAGGCCATGTGACCTGCAACCACTTAACCTCAACTGTCTTTTTGGTTCTGGAATCTCCCAAACTTACTTGGGGGCTTTTATATTCTTCCCATGGCTTCATGCTGGGCCCAGAGGAGGTGAGTGCAAAACACAGGCCTTTCTTAGAGACTCATTGCAGCTGATCTCCGGTTTCAGCGTTTAGGAATCTCTCTTGCCTTCCTGTTTGTGCCTGTCCTTTTGGTAGGAATTGCTCTTACATAATCACACATTTCTGTTCCACAATTCATGATATAATCTGGTATCATGTTGTGGGTCCTGATTTTTTTTTTTTTTTTGAGTGGAGGCTTGCTCTGTCACCAGGCTGGAATGCAATGATGTGATCTCAGCTCACTGCAGCCTCCGCCTCCCAGGTTCTAGGGATTCTCCTGCCTCAGTCTCCTGAGTAGCTGGGACTACAGGCATGTGCCGCTATGCGCAGTTAATTTTTGTATTTTTAGTAGAGATGGGGTTTCACCATGTTGGCCAGGATGGTCTTGATCTCTTGACCTTGTGATCTGCCCGCCTCAGCCTCCCAAAGTGCTGGGGATTACAGGCGTGGGGCACCGTGCCCAGCCAGCTCCTGATATTTAAAAGAAATTTATATTTGGAAAATTTTAAAAACTTTTTTTCCCTCCCAATGCCTGAATCTTATCACTGAATGAGGTCTTCCCAAGGGCTCAAAAGCCAGGAGCCAAAGGTGCTTCTTCTTTTCAGGCTGGATCATCCATGCCCTGAAAGCTGTGTACAAACAAAGCCCCCAGTACTACTTAGGTGGTTGGTAGAGGGAAGAGTAAGGACAAACACCTGGAAAAAATACGTTTTAAAACCCAAACACTACCCTGCCCAAATCCTGCCAATTAAACCATCTTTTAAGTCCAATATGTTGTTTCTCAGTTTCTACATATGAGAGGCAGGGAATTCAATTCTATGGAATCAACCTAGGTACCCATTAACAGTGGACTGGATAAAGAAAATGTAGACATATACACCATGGAATATTATACAGCCATTAAAAAGAATGAAATCATGTTCTTTGCAGCAACATGGATGCAGCTGAAGGCCATTCATCCAAAGTGAATTAATGCAGAGACAACCAAATATTGCATATTCTCATTTATAATTGGGAGCTAAACTCTGGATACACACAGACATAAAGATTGGAATAATAGATACTGAGGATGTTAAAAGGAAGGAGGGAGGCAAGGAGGAAAGGGATGAAAAACTTCCTATTGGATACTATGTTCATTACCTGGGTAACAGGATTAATAGAAGCCCAAACTGCAGCATCACACAATATATCCTTGTAACCAGCTTACACAGGTACCCCGTGAATCTAAAATACAAAATAAAATTTAGAAACAAAACATTTGTGGTTTTACTGAGCCCTCCTGGCTAATCCAGAATAATATCCCCACATCAAGATTCTCCATGTAATCACATCTGCAAAATCCCTTGTACCATGTAAGGCGGCATATTCACAGGTTGTGGGGATTAGTATGTGGACACCTTTGGTGGGGAGAGGACAAGGATGACTTATACATGGCTGGGAAATTTTCTGAGATATGAATTTATGTTTTTCTTCCTGTATGTTGTTATTTATCTTATCCCATTTAAGCAGGGAGCCAGGCTCTAACCTTGCCTCCGAGGGGGCAAAAGGCAAAAGTTCCTGGCAAGACACTTCCCTTTCTGACTTTTGGGTTTTAAAAAACAAAGTGCATGGAGGACGTTGGCTAGGTGTCCTGGAGGGAGAGGGGAGAGGGAAGCATGGAGATGGGGTGGGGGTGATGGTTCCCCATCCTTGAGGATGGGTGGGTGAACCTGGGGGTGTGGGAGCTCTTGCTTCCTGGAAGTGCTCTGGGGAGTGACGGGACATCAAATCTTGACTTTTCCAAGATTTCAGTGTCCCCACACATAGCTCAGAATCAGCATAGCTGCTAAAACCCACACCCCATGGGGGTTTTCTGGTGACTGAGGCAGGTCCCTGGGGTCTTGGCCCTGCAGGGAAGGCTAAGGATGACTGAGAACTTTAAAGTACACCCCAATACAGTGGGATAGGGGTTTGGAATAAAGAAAAAATAATTTGAGGAAAATAGAAAATTCAGTATTTCTTGCTGATATGGTTTGGCTATGTCCCCACTCAAATCTCATCTCGAATTGTAACTCTCAGAATTCCCACGAGTAATAGAAGGAACCCGGTAGGAGGTGATTGAACTGTGGGGCCAGGTCTTTCCTGCGCTGTTCTCATGATAGTGAATGAGTCTCACCAGAGCTGCCGGATTTAAAATCTCGTGAATGAGTCTCACGAGAGCTGATGGATTTAAAATCTCGTGAATGAGTCTCACGAGAGCTGACTGATTTAAAATCTCGTGAATGAGTCTCATGAGATTTGATGGTTTTAAAATCAGGAAATTTCCCTGCACAAGCCGTCTTTTTGCCTGCTCTGCTGCACGTAAGGTGTGACTTACTCCTCCTTGCCTTCTGCCGTGATTGTGAGGCCGCCTCAGCCATGTGGAACTGTGAGTCCAGTTAAACCTCTTTCTTTTGTAAATTGCCCTCTCTCGAGGATGTCTTTATCAGCGTGAAAACAGACGAATACACTTGTCCAACTGTCTTAACCATAAATATAAAATGAAATAAGGGAATTGCCGTAAAAAGCTTGTAACCAGGACAGCCGAGTTTCTCATTACTCCCAGCTCAGTCTAGTGTGATTTGCCGGCGCTAAGTGTCAGAGGGGGAAGCACGGGACGCTGAAGCACCGCATTCTAACTCCGAGGGTCAGGGAAGACATGCTGGAAGAAGTGACCTCGAAGCTGACTGGTAGATGTTCAGCCCTGGTGACTGAGAAAATAGTGACAGAAAGAGGGACGAGGGGAGGAGGAGCTTCCATACGAGAATGACAGCCCAGAGTTACAGTTCAGCGTGTGCTCCTGTAGCCGAGCTGAGCGCCTTGACCTGGGAGCCTCTGACCTGGGAAGCTGTGCTCCTAGTCCCCCGAAGGATGGGGCAGGCATTTTTCATATTTCATTTTTCATATCTCCCCACTGCCCCCAGGGGAGTGCCTTTTAAATATCTTCATAGGTCTCTCTGCACTGGCCGCGGGCAGATATAAGGGGAAGAGTGGAGCTCAACAAGTTGGCACCTTGTTGAGTAGGGAAACTTTGGGGACAGCCTGGCCTGGGGCACATCTCAGAGAAGTGTGTATGGGGTGCTCAGAGGAGAAGTTGCACTTGAATGCTAGGTTTTGACTCACCTTTTAGAGGTGCGAATTGAAGCTGTGAGAATCAATCGACTCAATCAGGGAAAGTAGTAATGGAATTAAGGAACAGGATGGAGAGAATCTTGGGTTAGATCGTAGGTTAATGAAGCTCAAAATGCAGCCCACACCCTATATATGTATGTGTGTGTGTGTGTGTGTGTGTGTGTGTGTGTGTGTATGTATTAAAAATATATATATTATATATATGTATACACACACACACACACACAGACACACACACACATATATATTTTTAATCAAGAGGTGGTTTCGTTTTCCAGGCCAGTCTTCACAACATCATTGAATATGGCCAAATAATACTCTCGGCACTAGAGAAACAAATCATTTGTTATTACTTTGTTTCTATTTGTTCCAGATTCCAACTTGGAATTCCAGAAACTTATTTTCTCACAACCCCAGAAATAAAAGTGCCCCCTCCCTCCCTCTCCCAACCCCTCACTTACACTGGCCTGACTTTCATATGTTCCCAGGTTGGGGAGGATGGGGCAGGGGACTTCCTGGTGTGGGCTGGGCAGAAAGAGAGAGCACAGGGGCTCCAGGAAGCATCTGTGGGGTTGTTGGGAAGGAAGAGCTAGCAGGAGTGTGAGGCAAAGTCTCCTGCATGCCCAGGTCAGTGCAGGGGAAGACAGCAGAAAAGTCTCCCGGTGGTTTCATAGGACTGTGGTTCTTAAGGAAAAGCTGGTGAGGGGAGGAGGGGGAGAGAGAGAAAAAAAAAGAGGTGAGGAATGGGACTGAGCCAGTTACCTGATGTACACAACATGGAATGGAATTCCACTGGCTACCAGTACCCTGGGTAAATGGAAGAACCTGGGGTCCATGATAGATGTGGACGGTAGGGATAAGTAGATGTCCCATCTCCTTTATGTGATTAGTCTTACAGATTATTGCCTGTGTTGCTAAGCTTGAGGGACTTAGCTATTCGACATGGGGTAGAAGTACTAGCCTATTGGTAAACCCTTCCGTTTATCAGCTGGTTTAAGGAGAAAAGCCATCAGAGATGGGAATCAACCTGGAAAAAAAAATAAGCTAAAGAGTTCAAAAATTTTAAAAATACACTTGAAAAATCAAACATGTACAGTAGAAGGTTGGCACCTTCTAGGTTTCTATATTAACTATGCTTTTTAGTCTAGGCAACCCTCCGATTAAATAAAGGATAAATATCTATAAGTCAAATTTATAAATAAAAGATGGTAACATCCTCTGATGCAGAATACCAAAAAAAATCTGCAATCTCTGATGGAAAAAGCCACTTCAACTTGTGTTGACTTAATCATGAGTCAATTCAATTATTAAGTTATTGGTTTCAAAGCATAAGTGAAACAAACAAATGTAAAAAATGTCTTATTCACTTCTAGTTTGCAATCTAATTTGAAGATGGAATTTAAATACAAGGAAGTTTAATAAATTTAAAATATTATAATATGCTAATTTATCATCATTAAGAAAAGAAACCAGCTGGGCATGATGGCTCACACCTGTAGTCCTAGCAGTTTTGGAGGCTGAGGTGGCAGGATCGCTTGAACTCAGGAGTTCAAGACTAGCCTGAGCAACATGGCAGAACCCTGTCTCTACAAAAATAAATACACAAATACATGCATACATACATAAAAATTAACCAGGCATGGTGGTGTGTCCCTGTACTCCCAACTGCATGAGAGGCTGACGTGGAGGATGACTTGAGCCCAGGAGACAGAGGAGGTTGTAGTGAGCCTAGATCACATCACTGCACTCCAGCCTGGGTGACAAAGCCAGACCCTGTCTCAAAATAAAAAAAAGAAAGAAAAAAAAAAAAAGAAAAGAAACCTCCTCCGTGAAGGGTATTTCAAAGACCTTGGGAAGATAGGGCCGTCATTGGTGTCACAGAAGTCTGGGTGTTGTGTGCTGTGCGTTCTTGAATAATACTGACAGACAATCTTTGTTCTTTGAGAGAAATGGTATTTGTTTGCTGTTGCTCACATTGCAAACTCAAATGGTAAGACAGAAGGTAAGCCATATTATTACCCAATTACAACAGAAAATTGTTTGATTTTCTTGGGCTTGTGCATATGGTGAACATTTGGGAATTACAGCCTTGCTGCTAACAGAACATTTTAACTAAAGGCAGTAAAATGAGCACCAGACTTTGGACTTTTAGCTAGATCATTCTTCTATATACAGGCCATTTCTGCTTGGTATGAGAGATTTAGCTGGCAATCTTAGGAAACTATTATGAGAGTAAAGTTGATTCCAAAAGAAACTTAGAGAATGTGAATCTGTGTTCAAAGTTCAGCCAAAATAAAGAACTAGTTCCATATCAGCATGAGTTGCCAATAACAATGTTATAAAAAAAAGTTTTCCAGAAGCTAACAGTCATTTTTTTTTTTTTTTTTTGGCCTGCACAAAATAACTCGAACCATACTTAGTAAACAGAAATTCTGGAAGCAATTTCAAACAATGGATCTCCATAGCATGCTACATACAAATAGAAAGTTAAAGATTGAGAACTTACTCATGCAAAGGTCACTTAGAAGGTTTTCCACAATAATGGGATTTGAGTCAACAAGTATTCATTGAATGCCTATTATGTGGTCAGCTTTATGAGGGATGGTGGTGGATGGGAAGTGGAACAAATGCATGGGAAGTGGAACAAATGCAGCATCATACCTAAGATATGGTCCCTGACTTGGGGGAGCCTTCCCTAATTTTGAGAAACAAGTCAGAAGCACATGAAACGGCTAAACAACAATATAAAGCAATGCAATGTTGATGTTATGTATTTCAGTAAAAAGTGAAATACCTGCAAATGTGGTGTGTGGTCATGAATGAATGCAGTGAAGATTGGAGCAAGTTTTCCTGGGTTAGACAGGGTGTAGAGCGGGAAATTAGAAAGAAAGGGTATTCTGGGGTTGGGTGGGGGGTTTAGCAGGAAGAAATGGCAGGTTAGGGAGGTAGGATGGGACTAGGTCATTTGCTGGCATTTGCAAGTCTTCTTTGTTTTCCTGCCTCACACTCATTTTACTGTATCTGTCTCTTTGCTTTGTACCCAACTCCATTTCTTAACATTGCTGAACCATTTGCCTCTTACCACTGTGTTCCTCTTCTCTTCATCCAGACTTGTTTTTGTACTACATCAGGAGTTAGACAGTTTAGGTCTAACTCTTTGTGGGGAAGGTAGTGGCTGTTATTTGACAAATTGTGACTCTAGGTTGTGATACAGGCTTGTCTTAAAAATCAGACTACAAGAGTGAATGTATGTCATGCCACCAAACTGTACAGTAAAAACTGCATATAATGGTAAATTTTGCGTGATGTCTTTTTTATCACAATTTACGGTAAAACCAATACCATCTCCTTGACCTGAGTAAGGGAGTTCCCAGCTTTGTTGGAGTGCAGTGTAAAAAAAAAAATGAGTTCAGCAATTTGGAAAGTTTTCTTCCTCTCAAGGAATCAACCATTGTAAATGACTGTAGGTTCTATAATGAAAAATAAAAGGCAGAGAGAATTTTAGCCTTTAAAAGCATATCTTACCCATTTTTCACCACAACACTTGTATTGTGAATTATGTGTAATTTCTTCAGTCATCTTACTTCTTGAATCACCCCTATTCCTTTAGTTAGTGGTTGTTCTTATTTTTCTTTCTCGTCCTCCTCCCTTCTTCCTCCTCCTCCTTCTTCTCCTCCTCTCCTTTTCTTCCTCTCTCTCCTCTTCCTCTTTCTCTCTTCCCCTTCCTCCTCCTCTTTCTTCCTCCTCTTCTCTCTCCTCTTCTCCCTCTCCTCCTCCTTCTCCTTCTCCTTCTCCTGCTTGGCTGCAGAACATTGCAGAGCAATCAAGGCTATTGCCACCTGTATTGTAGTTGCCTAGGTAGGCTCTATGTGATCCCCAGGATGTACAGAATTGAACTGGGAAGGGAAAAATGTATCATTGCTGGAGGACAATCCTGGCTCCTTCACTTAGCAGTTAGGTAAGTTATTTAACCTCTTTGTGCCTTAGTTTTCTCATCTTTAAATAGTTAATAGTGATTAAATCAGTTAATTCATATAAAGTACTTAGAACAATGATTAGTACATAGTAAGCAATCAGTGTGTGTTAACTATAATGTTAGTGATCCCTTTATCAGTGTTGAGGATCTATTTCAAAATTTAAACCAGTGATATATGGTAGACTATCTTAGTCCATTTGTGTTGCTATAAAGGAATACCTGAGGCTGGGTAATTTATAAAGAAAGGGGATTTATGTGTTTCATGGTTCTGCAGGCTGTGCAAGAAGTTAGCACCAGCATCTGCTTCTGGTGAGGGCTTCAGGCAGCTTCCACTCACAGCAGAAGGTGAAGTGGAGTTGGCATATTCAGAGATCACATGGTGAGAGCAGAAGCAAGAGAAAGAGAATGAAGTGCCAGGTTCCTTTTAACAATCAGTTTTCATAGAAACTAATAAAGCAGGAACTCATTTACTCCTCCTCCCCCCATACCCAGCGTGGGGATTAATCTGTTCATGAGAGATCTACCCCCATGGCCCAAACACCTCCCATTAGGCCCTACCTCCAACATTGGAAATCAAATTTAAACATGGGGTTTGAGGGAACAAACAAGCAAACTGTAGCAGTGAATCATCTTTAGAGGCACTAATAATAATCCAGTGTCTGAACAGAAGAGTCTGAAAGTGAGACCCTAAACATGGTAGCTTAACTGAATGCCACCTGTACCTAGTCTCTGCCAGTACCAGCAACACCTCTATACACTGGCACTGCTCTGAGCCTCCAGTGGAGGGCTAGGGAGGTTGGTTTTGTTTATGGGGAAATAATAAATATGAATGGAGAGGTGATAACATGAAAACATCTTCCAAAATAGTTTAAGAAACTGATTTTATAGATAAAATACTTGGAATTAGGGAGATATGTCCATAAACATGGAATTTAAGGAATGAGAAGAGCATGAAGAATCAAAAAACAAGCAATCCAAGAGAAAGGAGACAAATCAGAGAAGGTGCCCTTATGGAACCCATAAGAAAAATTCTAAGGAGAAGAAGGGATTTGTGATTCAACTGAACACTCGATTCCCACATCAGAACCTAGGATCTTCCACCTATAGTTTATCAAACATTTCTCACAAACCCTAAGATTCTGTGACTTGGCCAACTCTTTCAGCAGGCTCTTGTGGTCTTACTCATTATTAGCCAACTCTCCTGCCCACTCACCCACCTTCAAAACTAGAAAGTTTTGACAATTAACCTCAGATAGCCCCAGTTCATGCAATACGCAGCACTACCCATTTTCCTGCAACTAGTCTTTTTTCTTCTGCCTTCTCAAAGCAGAAGGAGGTCTCTAGCACAGTGGTTATGAGCTGGGCCCTGGAGCCACACCAAAGCAGAAAGGCCAATTTTGTATATAGTCATGATGGTTTGAAATGACAGCCATGTGTTTTAAACTCTTCACATTTTGAAATGATGTCGTCCTTGTTGCTTAATTGGTAGAATGTCAGTTTTCTGTCCTTTCTTAGCTCTGCTTTTCCAGTTGTATTTAATACGTGATGAACTGATGTGTAGTTGCTGATTCATCATGGTCCCCTGAGCAAGTCACTTAACCCTCTGTCCTAAGCTTTTTATCCAGGAAATTGCCAATTAATTTTTAATAAAATATTTCAGAATGATCCTGTAAAACAAACTATCTCAAGAACTTCTAAATCTATTTAAGACTCTCCTCCTTCCTCTCTGACGCTATCATCTTTTTTCTTTCCCTAACTCTTCTTCTTACATCTTCCTAAATGTAGCCATTTCCCTGGGCTCAAGCTGTGGCTGTCAGGTCATCTCTCTCATTATGGACTGAATATTTCCTCTCTCTGCTCTTCTCCCCCACAATTCCTATGCTGAAGTCCTAATCTCCAATGTAATGGTGTATGGAGGTGGGGTCTTTGTGAGTTAATTAGGTTTAGGTGAGATCATAAGGGTGGATCCCCTGTGATGGGATTAGTCCTCTTATATGAAGAGGAGGAAACAGCAGAGCTCTCTCTCTCTTCACATGAGCACACACACAAAAGAGGTCATATGAGCACACAGTGAAATGGTAGGACAGGAAGAGGGCCTCTTAACAAGAATGAAGTCTAGTGTCCTTTGATCTTGGACTTCCCAGCCTCCAAAACTGTGAAAATGAATTTGTTATTTTATTTGTTGTTTAAGCCTCCCCATCTATGGTATCTTGTTATAGCAGCCTGTGCTAAGACATGTCTCATGGTATTCATCTACTCTGAGGCCTTCATTTATCTCTATGCTGTTTTCTTCCAAATATATATCTCTGCTCTTCTCACCTAAATTTTGTTCTAGATTTTTCATTGCCTCCACTCAAGTGTTGTACTTTCAGTGCAAGCTGAACACATTCAGACACAACATGGCTCTGTCTACAAATCACTGAGACTCTTGTCTTACTTTTCCCTTTTCCTCACCCTCAGATACATTTGATTGAAAAGCCCTAAAGATTTTGTTCACTCTCTTGGGAATTATCATATCCTGCCTCTAAAATGGTCCTTATTAGACTATAATTTCCTTTTGGTTGTCAGCTTTTGAGGTTAAGGACTACTATATCTTACCTTTAAATTCTTCTAATCCTATATGTTTGAAAATAGCAGGCATGCAATAAATATTTACATTTACTAGTTGTGTTACAAAGAGTGTTCCGTGCTCAAATACATTTATAAAGCCCTGAGTTAAAGGTAATTAGAATTCCTTATTCCTTATTAGACCATTAGTGGTCATCATTAATTCCTTAAAGAGGCTTCATAGTATGCAAGTCTATTAAAAATTATTTGATCTTAGAATCCATTTTTTTATAGCACCAATTTGCATCTCCCTGAACAAAAAGTCCTAAAACTAAGTTTGTGAAATGTTGTTAGGATAATTAATTATTCACATACAAAAATACAAAATATAAAAGTAAAATCCACATGGATTAAAATGTTACATATAAAATATACATACAGAGATAAGGCAAGATGGCAGATAGGAGGCAGGACTAGCTTGCAGCTCCTGCTTAGACGGACAGAACAGTGTGTGAAGACTCACACTGTGAACTTTTGCTCCAAGAACAACCACAGGAACATACCAGAAAAGCCAAGAGAATCCAAAGACCCTTTGAAGGAACTGGGTCACTGCTTCAGGCTCCCTGAAATGCTGAAAAACTGAGTTTGCTTGCTTTCTCGTGGGGAGGTTTCATGGTCTGGGGCAACTTCTCAACCCTGGTCACTGGCTGCCTGGAAATAGACTCGGTGCTGTTGAGCAGGGAGCACGGTGGGAGTGAGACCAGACTTTTGGACTGTAAGCTGTGTGTGAGCAGAGTGAGGCCTGTGACTGCTGGCTTTCGCCCACTTTCCTGGCGACCTATATGACTCAGCAGAGGCAGCCATAATCCCCCCTGGGAATATTACTCCTATTGAACTGGGAACCACATCCCCACAGAAGCCACAGCAAGCCCTGCCCAAGGAAGGGCTGAGCTAAGACACACCTATCCCTGCCTCCACCTGGTGGTCTTTCTCTACCTATCCTGGTAGCTGAAGACAAAGGTTATAATCCCTTGGAAGCTCTATTGTCCTGCCCACTGCCCAAGAAACCTGAATATTTAACCAGCTGTCCCTAGGGCAAGTTTGCATCCTCCCTATAGGCTCATAGATGATGTGCTCCACCTCCTGCCTGGAGACCAACAAACACAAAACCAGTGCACTAAACAGAAATACAATCAAGGACCGTCACAGAGTCCACTTCATCCCCCTGCTGCCTCCACCAGGGCAGGTGCTGGTATCCACAGCTGCAGGACCTGAAGACGGATCACATCACAGGACTCTTTGCAGACATTCCCCAGTATCAGTTCATACCTCTGCTGGGTAGCTAGACCCAGAAGATCAAAAACAATCACTACAGTTTGGCTGTCAGTAAGCCTCATTACTAGGAGAAGGGTGAGAACACTATATCAAGGGAGCACCCTGTGGGACAAAAGAATCTGAACAGCAGCTCTTGAATTCCAGATCTTCCCTCTGACACAGTCTACCCAAATAAGAAGGAACCAGAAAAACAGTTCTGGTAATATGACAAAACAAGGTTCTTTACCACCCCCAAAAGATCATACCAGCTCACCACCAATGGATCCAAAGCAAGATGAAATCTCTGAATTGCCAGAAAAAGAATTCAGAAGGTTGATATTAAGCTAATCAGGGAGGCACTAGAGAAAGGTGAAGCACAACTCAAAGAAAGCAAAAACATGATACAGAATATGAAAGGAAAATTCTTCAGTGAAATAGATAGCATAAATAAGAAACAATCACAACTTCTGGAAATCAAGGACACACTTAGAGAAGTGCAAAATATACTGGAAAGTCTCAGGAATAGCATCGTGCAACCAGAAGAAAGAACTTCAGAACTCAAAGACAAGGCTTTTGTGTTAATCCAATCCATTAAAGACAAAGAAAAAAGAAGAAGAAGAAGAATAAAAGAGCAAAGCCTCCAAGAAGTTTGGGATTATGTTAAATGTCCAAATCTAAGAATAATTGGTATTCCTGAGGAAGAAGAGAAATCTAAAAATTTGGAAAACATCTTTGTGGGAATAATTGAGGAAAACTTCCTTGGCCTTGCTAGAGACCTAGGCATCCAAATACAAGAAACTCAAAGAACACCTGGCAAATTCATTGCAGAAAAATCATCACTTAGGCACATAATTATCAGGTTATCTAAAGTCAAGATGAAGGAAAGAATCTTAAGAGCCGTGAGGCAAAAGCATCAGGTAACCTACAAAGGAAAACCTGTCGGATTAACAGCAGATTTCTCAGCAAAAACCTTACAAGCTAGAAGGGTTAGGTTCCTATTCTTTAGCCTCCGTAAACAAAACAATCATTTCCAAGAATTTTGTATCCAGCAAAACTAAGCTTCACAAATGAAGGAAAGATACAGTCTTTTCCAGGCAAACAAATGCTGAAAGAATTTGCCACTACCTAGTCAGCACTACAAGAACTGCTGAAAGGAGCTCTAGATCTTGAAACAAATCCTTGAAGTACACCAAAATAGAACCTCATTAAAGCATAATCCTCACAGGACCTATATAACAATAACAAAATGAAAAAAAAAAAACCCAAGATATTTAGGTAACAAATAGCATGATGAATAGAATAGTACCACACATCTTGATACCAACATTGAATGTAAATGGCCTAAACGCTCCACTTAAAAGATACAAAATGGCAGAATGGATAAGAATTCACCAAACAAGTTTCTGCTGTTTTCAGAAGACTCATCTAACACATAAGGACTCACATAAACTTAAGATAAATGGGTGGAAAAAGACATTCCATGCAAATGGACAACACCAAAAGCAAGCAGGAGTAGCTATTCTTATATCAGACAAAGCAAACTTTAAAGCAACAGCAGTTAAAAAAGATAGAGACATTATATAATGATAAAAGGACTAGCACAATTCTAAATATATATACACTTAACACTAGAGCTCTGAAATTTACAAAACAATTACTACTAGACCTAAGAAATGAGTTAGATGGCAACATAATAATAGTGGGGCACTTCAATACTCCACTGACAGCACTAGACAAGCTATCAAGACAGAAAATCAACAAAGAAACAATGAACTTAAACTATATCTTAAAACAAATGGACTTAACAGATATTTACAGAACATTCTACCCAACAACTGCAGAACATTCTATTCATCAGCACATGGAACATTCTCCAAGATAGACCATAAGATGGGCCACAAAACAAGTCTCAGTAAATTTAAGAACATCAAAATTATATCAAGCACTTTCTCAATCACAATGGAGTAAAATTGGAAATCAATTCCAAAAGGAACTATCAAAACCATGCAAAGACATTGAAATTAAATAACCTGCTCCTGAATGATCACTGGGTCAACAATGAATTCAAGATGGAAATTTAAAAATTCTTTGAACCAAATGATAGTAGTGACACAACCTATCAAAACCTCTGGGACACAGCAAGACCAGTGCTAAGAGGAAGGTTCATAGCATTAAATGCCTACATCAAAAAGTTTGAAAGAGTACAAATAGACGGTCTAAGGTCACACCTCACAGAACTGAAGAAACAAGAATAATCCAAACCCAAACCCAGCAGAAGAAAAGAAATTACAAAGATCAGAGCAAAACTGAATGAAATTGAAACAGGCAAACAAAAAACCAAAGCAAAAGATAAATTACACAAAAAGTTGGCTCTGTGGAAAAATAAATAAAATTGATAGAACACTAGTGAGATTAACCAAGAAAAGAAGTGAGAAGATCCAAATAAGCTCAATTAGAAATGAAATGGGAGATATTACAACTGATACCACAGAAATACAAAAGATTATTCAAGGCCACTATAAACACCTTTATATGCATAAACTAGAAAACCTGGAGGAGATGGATAAATTCCTGGAAATATACAATCCTCCTAGATTAAACCAGGAAGATACAGAATCTCTGAACAGAACAATAACAAGCAGTAAGATTGAAATGGTAATTTAAAAATTGCCAACCAAAAAAGCCCAGGGCCAGATGGATTCACAGCTGAATTCTCTCAGACATTCAATGAAGAATTGGTACCAATCCTATTGACACTATTCCAAAATATGGAGAAAGAGAGAATCCTCCCTAAATCATTCTCTGAAGCCAATATCACCCTAATACCAACACCAGGGAAGGATATAACAAAGAAAGAAAACTACAGGCCGATATCCCTGATGAACATAGATGCAAAAATCCTCAACAAAATACTTGTGAACTGAAATTAACAGCAAATCAAAAAGATAACCCAGCATGATCAAGTAAGTACATTTCATACCAGCAATGCAGGGGTGGTTTAACGTATACAAGTCAATAAATGTGATACACCACATAAACAGAATTAAAAATCACGTGATCATCTGAATAGACATAGAAAAAGCATCCCTTTATGATTAAAACCCTCAGCAAAATCAGCATAGAAGGGACATACCTCAAGGTAATAAAAGCCACAGCCAACATTATACTGAACAAGAAAAAGTTGAAAGCATTCCCCCTTAAATCTGGACCAAGATAAAGAGGCCCACTTGCACCACTTCTATTGAACATAGTACTGGAAGTCCCAGCCAGAGCAATCAGGCAAGAGAAAAAATAAAGACTATCCATATCAGAAAAGAGGAAGTCAAACTGTTGCTGTTTGCTGATGATATTATCATATACCTAGAAAACGCTAAAGACTCATCCAAAAAGCTCCTAGAATTGGTAAATGAATTCAGCAAAGTTTCAGGATACAAAATTAACATACATAAATCAGTAACTGTGCTATACACCAACAGCGACCAAACTGAGAATCAAATCAGGAACTCAACCTCTTTCACAGTAGCTCCAAAAAAATGAAAATAAGTATGAATATACCTAATTAAGGAGGTAAATGACCTCTACCTGGAAAACTACAGAAGACTGCTGGAAGAAATCATGGATGACCCAAACAAATGGAAACACCATCCCATGCTCATGTATGGGTAGAATCAATATTGATCATAGAAAATGACCATACTGCCAAAAGCAATCTAAAAATTCAATGCAATTCCCATCAAAATGTCACCATCATTCTTCACAGAACTAGAAAAAAAATCCTAAAATTCATATAGAACCAAAAAAGAGCTCACATAGCTAAAGACTAAGCCAAAAGAACAAATCTGGAGACATCACATTACCCAACTTCAAACTATACTGTAAGGCCATAGTCAACAAAACAGCATGGTACTGATATAAAAATAGGCACATAGGCCAATGGAACAGAATAGAGAGCTCAGAAATAAAACCAAATACTTACAGACAACTGATCTTCAACAAAGCAAGCAAAAATATAAAGAGGGAAAGAACACCCTATTTAACAAATGGTGCTGGGATAATTAGCAAGCCATATGTAGAAGACTAAAACTGGATCCTTATCTCTCCTTATATAAAAACCAACTCAAGATGGATCAAAGACTTAAATCTAAGACCTGAAACCATAAATATTATAGAAGATAACATTGGAAAAACCCTTCTAGACATTGGCTTAGGCAAAGACTTCATGAGCAAGAACCCAAAAGCAAATGCAAAGACTTCATGAGCAAGAAACCAAAAGCAAATGCAATAAAAATGAAGTTAAAGAGATGGGACTTAAGTGAACTAAAAAGCTTCTGCACAGCAAAAGAAATAATCATCAGAGTAAACAGACAACCTACAGAATGGGAGAAAAATCTTCACTATCTATACATCCACCAAAGGACTAATATCTAGAACCTACAAGGTACTCAAATCAGCAAGTAAAAAACAATCCCATCAAAAAGTGGGCTAAGGACAAAAATAAACAATTCTCAAAAGAAGATATGCAAATGGCTAACAAATATATGAAAAAATGGTCATCATCACTAATAATCAGGGAAATGCAAATCAAAACCACAATGTGATACTACCTTACTCCTGAAAGAATGGCCATAATCAAAAAATCAAAAAATAATAAATATTGGCATGAATGTGATGAAAATGTAAACTAGTACAACCACTATGGAAAATAGCATGGAGATTCCTTAAAGAACTAAAAGTAGTCCGGGTGTGGTGGCACATGCCTGTAATCACAGCACTTTGGGAGTCCAACGTGGGTGATCACTTGAGGTCAGGAGTTCGAGACCAGTCTGGCCAACATGGTGAAACTCTGCCTCTACTAACAATACAAAAATTAGCTGGACGTGGTGGTGTGTGCCTGTAATTCCAGCTACTCTGGAGGCTGAGGCAGAAGAATTGATTGAACCTGGGAGGCGGAGATGGCAGTGAGCTGAGATCATGCCACTGCACTCCAGCCTAGGTGACAGAGCAAGATGCCATCTCAAAAAACAAAACAAAACAAAAAACATAAAAGATCTACCATTTGATCCAGAAATCTCACTATTGGGTATCTACCCAGAAGAAAAGAAGTCATTATGTGAAAAAGACACTTGTACCTGCCTGTTTATAGCAGCATAATTTACAACTGCAAAAACATGGAACCATTTCAAATGCCCATAAATCAATGACTGAATAAAGAAAATATGTTATATATATATATATATATATATATATATATATATATATATACATACACACCATGGAACACTACTCAGCCATAAAAAGGAAAAAAATAATGGCATTCATAGCAACTTGGATGGAATTGGAGACTATTATTTTAAGTGAAATAACTCAGGAATGAAAAACCAAACATCGTATGTTCTCATTCTTATGTGGGACATAAGCTATGAGAATGCAAAGGCTTAAGAATGATACAATGGACTTTGGAGACTCAGGGGAAAGGGTGTTGAGTGGTGAGGGATAAAAGACTACACATTGGGTACAGTGTACACTGCTTGGGTGATGGGTGCACCAAAATCTCAGCAGTCACCACTAAAGAACTTATTCATGTAACCAAACACCACCTGCTCTCCAAAAACCCATTGAAATAAAAAAATGAAAAATTAAAAAAACATACATACATATATGTGACTGCTAAAATACTATAGGAAAATATAAGTGATTATTTCTCAATTTTGTTGCAGGAAAGTTTTTCTAAGCATAACATGCATAGCAGAAATCATAAAAGATTGACATATTTGACTGTATTCAGTGAAAATTTGTAATGTTTCTGTACATTATACAAACTATAACATTAAGTCAAATGCTGGAAGGTAGAAAATTGTGATTAAGACATTTAAAATGTATATGCAGATACAGAAATTATATCATTATCCATGCAAGTAACTTAAAATATAGGAAAAAAGATGAATATTCTAAAAAAAAATGGGCGAAAGACGTAACAAGCAATTCACAAAAGAAGAAATACCAGAGGTCAACAACATTTGGGAAATAAATTCAACCAGCTATGCACATAGTGAAATACGAAGTAATAGAAAAGATTTGATGAGAAGTAGGGGAAACAGGCACTGTTACATTGCTGCTGGAGTACCAGATTTGTATAATCATTTGCAGGTAATTTGGCAATATTTATTGAAAGTTTTAAAAAGTGTGCTTCTCCTGTCACCCCACAATTCCATCTAAAGGAATTCATAGTAAGATAATATTCAGACAAGTTTTAAAAAATGAATGCACAAGGGTGTTCATTGTAACATTGGTTATAATAGTAAAAGATTAGAAATAACCTAATTGTCCAATTCCAAGGTAGAATTTTTCAGGGTCAGTTTATTTCTGGATTAGGAATTAGTGGTAACCTGATTTTTTCTTTGCACTTTTTTGGTGTTTTCATACTTTCAAAGTCCAGCATGCATTATTTTTTAAATTAGAAGTCAATGACTTTCAGTTCCTTTTAAAAGTGGGCAATTCACAGATAATGTAACATGCACGTTTCTGGATGAGGGAATGGCATTTACTATCTTGAATATCTGAAAACATCACTGTTTCATGTCTTAGTCCCCCTTTTAATTTTCATTTCCAATTATTTCCCTTTTTCCTAGTAAAACACAGAAGTCTTCTAGATGTGGATTTATAATCCCCCTACCACAAAATCCTTCTCTTATATCTTTCTCTCTAGATAAGTAACACCTCCTCCTAAAGATATCGCAGTCAGGTTCCTAATGAGGACTTGGTTTCAAATGACACTTAACCCATTCTCTTTTGTATTACTGTTTATATTCACATCTAATCTCTCCCACAGGATTAAAGGATTTGTCTTATACATTTGTATATATCCCCCATCTCCTAGCACGTATTAAGTACCTAAGATATATTTGTTTAATGAGAAGATGAACGAACACTTAGATCAAACAGCCAATTTATTATTCAGCCTTTCTGGACTCTGATCAGAAATCACTTAGGAGTGGCCAATTGGCTATATCATCAAAGTGGGCCTGTTTTGGCAAAAAGATGCCCACATACCACTACAGTTTCTCACTGTAATTGTTGTCTCCAATAAAACAAAATACAGATTGTTCTAAGATTTTAGTGGAGAGAACAGCAGAACAAAAACTTGCCACATGGCAATTCCCACAGGCAAACTTCCCTGCCTGTTGTGGTTATTTTCATTGTCTGTGTGGCGTATCTTTCACATTCTTTCTGAAAATGAACCCTGTTTGCCTTTCCTGGGCCCCACTACCCACTAGCCACTAGAATGGGAAGGTAACAGGTAAGATCCAGTCTTGGGAGTCCAAAGGCATAGTGAATACCCCAGGGCTGGGCACTGGGCTCAAGCCAAGCCAACGGAATCCTTCAGAGAGACTTTCTGTTGGAGCTGGCAAGGAAGTGGCTAAAAGGATATGATTCCAGAACTACCGTGAGCCACACCTCTGCCTGGAAACCAATGGCCTTATTGCCAAAAATCCATTATTTAGCAATCCAAATAATATTCACTTAGGCATCTTAAACTTTATATGTACAAGACGGACCTCTGTATCCCTCCAATATTTTTTTCCCTCAGTCTTTCACACATAAATGGCATCACCTCCTACCTGACTCAAGCAAAGAACCTCAGAGTTACGTTTGGTTCCCCTTTTCCTTCACCTCCATAGTTAATCTATCAAGAACATTCTATCAGTTCTAATTCATATCTGGCCCTTTCCTTATGTCTTCTGTCATCAAGCAAGGCCCAGACATGGCCTCTCTCTGCTAAGCCACTGGCAGTAGTTTCTTCCAGTCTCATTTCATACCAGTCTTCTACATGCTCGCAGTAGGCTACAGCCACACTGGCCTTCTTTCTGTTGCTCTAATAACCTCTCGTGACTTCTGTACTTTTACACTTGTTCTTTCTGCCTGGAACACTCTTTCACTGCTCTGCAAGTTTGCCATCTTCAGGTCTCAGTTCAAAATTGCTTCCTTAAGAGGTCTCACCTGGCAGCCCTAGAGAAAGAAGCCTTCCCCAGTCCTCAGCTTCTCATTGCTTCATTTTGTTTATTTACATATTATGCTCATGACAATGTATAATTATCTTGTTTAATTTGCTTACTGCGGCTTCCTTCTATTGGAAGGTAAGCTTCCCAATAATGAACTCTTTTCCTGGTCTGCTGCTGCATCTCCACGTTCAACAGGTTCAAGGCATAAATGTTTATGGAATAATTATAACAAACTGATTTTCTCTGCAATATTTTTACCCTTTTTTATTGAAACATCTCCTCCTTTGGCATTTAAGACATAGTATTCTGTCTGTTACTTGTCTTGCTTGTTCTCTCCATTCATCCTCTAAGAATAAATATCCCCTAAAATTCCGCATTTGGCTTTGTTCTTTTTGGTCCGTGTTCCTGAAGGTAAATTTCATGAAAGCAGAGCCTCTGTCACCATTTATCCTTCATGCCTACAGAGTAAGAGCTCATTAAAGTTCATAGATCAAAGAATGATTTCTTTCCTTTGGTACTCTATGGCTTCAACTCTTCGTGCATGTGACACACCCATTTCTTTATTCAGTCATGACTGATCTCCTGATTATCTATTCTACACTTCCAATTCCTGTTAGATGCTTGCCCTTGGACTTCTTGAGGACACTTCCAAGTTAGTATATTCAAAGTGTCTTGAAGTCATCGCCTTCCCTTTAAACATTCTTCCCCTCAGTTCCTTCTGAGTTCCAGGATCATTACCGACAACCATACCATCATATTTCTAAGAACCCATGGGATTCCTTTTACTTCTTTTCCCGCTTATTCCCCACAGTTGTTTGTTTGTCAGTCCTAGGACATTCAGCTTACTGGAGCAGAACTGTTCACAGGCTAGTTCTATTGTCTTTCCTCAGAGAGTGCTGTCATCCTAAGAGGATGGGTAAGAGCTCTCACCTCTCACCCATCCTCTTTTCCTCTGGTCTCACTGCTCCTGCCCTCATCAGCTGTCTACCTCTTGGCTGCATTCTCAACCTCTATAGTTTCCAGCCTCCTTAATGTCCTTCCTCACTCGAGCTGATCCACTTCCAACCCACATGGCAGACCACTTTTAGACTTCTTCAATAGCATCCTCCTGCTGGAAAACATCAGCTGTTCTGCAGAGCGAATATAACTAAATCTAGGCTAGAAATTTAGAATCCTTCATTTACCCCAAACTGTCATTCTAATGGTACTTCCTCCTGCCTCCTTTTAAGCTTTCTCATCTCTAGCAGTCCTGAATCATTCGGTGTTTTTTATGTCCATCTTATGCTTTTCTTCTCTATTACCTGTACTTACACAAGTCACTCTGACCTCTGTCTTCAACTGCTAACATGTTTCAGTTCCTTATGGCACTTAGTTCTCCTTTGCATTATGCCACTTTGACTAGACTCTAATTATCTTACTGAATCACGAACTACTCCTTGAGCACAGAAACTATGTCTAATTCATATTTTTAATTTCCATAGCTCCAAAATGGTGCTTTTTCCAGAGTAGATAGCCTGCACATGTCTATTGAATGTTGAGATGCCCTGTCAGAGAGTGTTTAGGGGCATGGGAAACTTTGATCCAAATTCCAGTTAGCTTGGGAAAGTAATAAACTTCTCTAAGCCTTGGTTTCCTGTAAAATCGGAAGAATGATGCTTACCTCATATAGCCACTGTGAGAATTAAGTGTGACCGTGCCTGTCGTGCACTTAATGCCTAATAACTCCTAATAAGTGTTATTGTAAAATGAATCATCAGACCACTTTGTCCCTTTCCTGATCACATGAAAATACAAAATTTAAAGTACCCACTAAGCATTATAAACAGCTGCCTTCCCCTACCCTGTATCCCATCTAATCCACAGGACAAGAAAGAATTACAGTTGCTCTTCTCTTCTTACACTTGGGATGTAGAAGTAGAAAGTGTGATAAGTCACAGGGATGTAGAAGTAGAAAGTGTTGTGATAATACTGCATGTCTACCCACCCACTGCCTTGTGTTCATGAAGAGTAGGCCAACATGGCAGGCCCTGGTAGCCGCCTTGACACCACCACCCTTTAGTCTCCCTGCTACTTTTGCTTTGCAGGACTAAGCATGAGCAGGGTACCTGGTGTTGTTTAGAGTTTCCTGATTTCCTAACTTAGCTCCACTGTGACCCTCCTGCTGACCCTGCTCTCATGTTTGACTAGTTAATATTGTTGGTGAATACCGGGGTCAGTTCCTCTCTATTACTCCATTTACTAGCCAAAAGCCTAGATTTTTCAATGCCTATAGTGCAGGCAGCTCTTGACCAAAAACTTCAGGAAATTGAACTCCAAGCCAGGCACCTGGGATCAGGAAACCACCTGATGGTCAATGCTGTGAGGGTTCAGGAGCTATTAAATGTGATGGAAGTCCAGCCTACATCTTCAGAAAAGGCTGTTTTCCTTAAAAGAGCTATGAGTAGTCAGGCCCCTTGAGACATGTACAGAAGGCTAAGCAAAAAACAAAACAGAAGATTGAATTCCATGGTGTCCCAAGTTACAGACAGGTCAAGACTAATTGGGACCAAGAGGAGACTGTTCGGCTGGAACATTAGGAGGTTGGTGGATTCTGGGTGAGAAGTTTCAATGACATAGCGAAGGCAGAATTGTGCCTCTTCTTATGTCAGCTGGTCAGCAAGTATTTATTGAGCACCAGTGATGGGCGAGCCACTGTGCTATGCCTGGAGGCTTAGTAGACAACAAAACAGACTTCGTACAAGACACTCAACAAAGAGGTATAGGAAAAGGCAGTAACAGCCCTGCGCTCGAGGAGCCTGCCATTTCTCTGAGGAGTTATGGCAAAAACACAGGAAAAGCTTAGCACAACTTATGTAATTCTACATCATGGGATATTCCAAATTTTATAACAGGCTATGATATATTCATAGAAATTCAGAGCTTAAAAGGAGTTTAATGAGTTTCTTCTTCAATCCTCTCTTTTCATATGAGGAAACTAAAGCCATGGAATTAGGGAAACCTGGTCAAGGCCACATAGCTATCCTCCCTTCCATTGTACAGTTTTTACTTGTTATGATAACAGCTTTAGGTCATTATTGTCATACTCTAATGAGAAGTTTTCATTTATTTCTCAAGGTAATTCCACCTTAACAAACACAAAATGTCATTAGTGATCTTCATGAGCACCATAACAACTCTAAAAGTCAGCCCTAATTTTCCCCTTCCCTAACAAAAAAAGAATGATGTCCTAAGACAACAGCACTGGCCTGTGAACAGTTCTGCTCCGGTAAGATGAATGTCCTAATCAGTTTGCACTCTTAAAAAGCTCTGAGATCCTTGGCTGGATGGAACCGTAGATATTTGTAGGGTGGCCACTGCCTGGTTTGGTGAGCTGTGATAGACTGGGAACGAAAGGCTATGTTTGGCCACAGAGGAATTTAACGATTAGTTGTGTGACTTAACAAACAAGCAATTCATTTTTGGCTTGCTTTGTAATTTCCAGGTTTCTCATATCCTAAGAAACACTGAGTAGTGTACTGTGGGAATGAACTTAATTCAATTTAGCTCCCCGTCTTTTGAAGAAAAAGCCGTAAGGACAGTATGTGTCTGTTCTATTATTACCCAGTTGTTCCTGTCCATAATGGATGTTCGTGATTCATTGCTTATTGAGGAATCACTTATATGGAAGGTTGCCAAAGATCTGAAAATCCAAACAAAATGTCTTGCTGCCTGGTTTGGGAATCAGAACTGAATGGCTTATTTTCAAGTTGCTTAGGGCCACACACCAAGCTGTTGGATAGAAACATCCAACAGGCCTTAGGAGGCTAAGCCTAGGCCTGGGATTATGGAATGTCAGTCTTAGAGCCCTGATCCTGCCAAAGTTTTCAGAGGAGAAGGCCCTCCTGGTACCAGGCCTTGGGAGCAGGGATACAGGGGCTATAACAGGTTTTGCAGAATGTTTTCAATACATGGCAGACCAGAGAGCATCTATACCTTTCCACACCCATCTTGAGGTGCCACTGACAACTTCATTCGGGAGCACTAGTCCCAGATGGTTTTCCATGATATGTTAAGGGGTGTAAGTTTGGGAAATGCTAGCTTAAACAACATTAAACACATTTTTTTACTGCAGGACTTCTATAAGCCTTTAATATATTCACATTAATTGTGATTCATTATGTATCTTCAATAGAATGTTGCTTTTTTTCAAATTGACTTGACCAGAAAATCTCCCCTAAACTTAATAGTAGTGAAACTGTTAACATTTGAAGAATTATTAATGAATTTTATGAAATTATAGCCTGGAAAAAGCCCAGGAAGCCTGATCTGGCTCCAAACCAACTTTGATTTTAAGAGTCTCCAAAGGCCAGGACTTTTTGATGGCCACTTCAGAGTGAATGGCAGGTCCCAGTCTTGTTTTTATTTGTCTTTCCCTCTGGATTTTGAGTCTGATAGTAGGGTCCCTAGAATAATTCCCTAAGGGATCCAGTCACTGAGGGATTTAGACCTCAGCCAACTTGTAGCTGACTGGCCCTCTTGGAGCTTTGCAAAATATGTGCTGTGATCTAGCAAGCTTGTCCAACTTGCCTTATTTTGTTGCTGTTTTGTTTTGTTTTGTTTTGTTTTGTTTTAGGCCTTCAGCAGCCTGAAGCCATGGTTTTTAGTTTCTGTGTCTAGTCACAGTGGAAAAGCGGAATGAGGAAGGAGCTTTTTTGGCCTGTCCAGAAACAGAAACTAAGAGCCCATTACTGTCTTCTCTCCATTGGACACCTACCCAGGTGCTTCAGAGGACAAGCTCTGGAGCTGTGTAACTTGGGCAAATTACATAATCTCTCTATGTCTCAACTTCCTCATTTGTAAAATGAGGACAATAATAGCATCTAGCTCTGCGGGGCGCAGGGGCTCACGCCTGTAATCTCAACACTTTGGGACGCCAAGGAGGGTGGATCACTTGAGCTCATGAATTTGAGACCAGCCTGGCCAACATGGTGAAACCTTGTCTCTACTAAAACATACAAAAATTAGCCTGGCATGGTGGCGGACGCCTGTAATCCCAACACTTTGGGAGGCCAGGGAGGGTGGATCACTTGAGGTCAGGAGTTCGAGACGAGCCTAACCAACATGGTGAAACCCCGTCTTTACTGAAAATACAAAAATTAGCCCGGTATGGAGGCACACACCTGTAATCCCATCTACTGCGGAGGCTGAGAAAAAAGAGTCACTTGAACCTAGGAAGGGAAGGTTGCAGTGAGCCAAGATTGTGTCACTGAACTACAGCCTGGGCAACACAGTGAGACTCTGTTTCAAAAAAAAAAAAAAAACACATAGCAACTACTTTTTGAGGTTATGGAGGATTAGATGAATAAATACAAGTGAAAGGACGTAGAATTGTGCCTGGCACACACTAAGTGTTAAAAACCATTAGCTATTATTAGGTCTGGACTTAGATCTCTGAGGCTGCCCTGTAAATAGAAATGGTGGTTTGGTACCACAGCATTTGCCCAGGTCAGTGGATCTTAACTGGTGGGATTCAATTGAAGTGCAAATTAGCAATAGTTTTCTCCCACCTACAGTCTTGCCCCTCAAAACCTACCACATAAAAATATCATCTTTAGGGAGTGTCCCAAAACATGCACTATCTTCTGAGAAAAAGTAAATGTTTGTTTCTATCTGGTAAGATTAACAATATGAACATCTGGTTTACGTGATTGTTTTTTGAGCTGCGCCTTTGTATTTTTGAAATGTTTAAGATGCACATATCTGCACAGGAATGAAAAGTTGCTATAAAGCTAAACAAGTTTCCTTTATTTTATCACTAGAGCCTCCAGAACTTATTTCTTCAATTTAATAGTTATTGGTCCTGATGTACAAATTGTGGATTGCCTCTTTCTGATGCAACTTAAACAGTACAATTCAGACTTGGGGAGAATCCAGGGTTTTGGGCCCATTCTGGAATGATACCATGTCAGCTGAAGTTTACAGGATACCTATGAGTTCAGGGATGAAAAACAGACTGTATTGGTTCCTGCTGTGTTTGGCTAAAGTTTAGCTCTTTTTTTTTTTTGCCAGATAATACCATCTAATGGTGGTCTCAGTCAAGATAACCTGATTTGTTGTAACTAACTGAATTAAATCAACTCAATAAATTTGACATTTTAATGAGATGACTAAAGCTACATACCAGTTTTCACATCTCCCCTAAGCAAATGTCAATGAAAGTCATTATCTCCTTTGTGGATGGAAAATAAGACAGAAAGGAAAAAGGAAATGTAGCCATGAACAGTCATTAGAGAACTTCATCAGTTCATAATTTGCACAAATCTTTGATTTACTTTGCTCCTTTTCTTTTCTGTCATGTCTTTCTAGAGGATGCATGATTTACAAATAGAAATAGTTTAAATAAAATATTTGAATATGTTATTATAAGGTCATATTTATTGTTTCAAAAGTTTTGATTTTACAGGTGAGCTGGGTAATAGGCCAGTGGTGTCATTTAAGTAGATATCCTTGCAGAGCTCATAGGATAGCTAAAATATTAAGATTTTTGGTTCATAGCTAAAATTAGGTAAACAGTGTAGTAACACTGGTTATTTTCTAAAGATCCAAAACTTGGATTGAGCAGTTCTTATTATTATAAGATGAGAAAACTAATTAATGTATATGCAGTTTGATAGAAAAATAGTCCTTGGGTTATAAAAGATGGGAGGAAGGTATGATTCTAGGATTTCTCCAGAAGATCTAGGACTTGCTTTGCTAGATAGCCTAGGATGAGGATAGTATACTAACAAAAAAGAAACTTATAATGTAAGTTATTTATGCTAGTAAATTATAATACCCAACATGGTCATTAACTGATTCACAAAATTATAATAAAGTAAACAAAGCAATGTTTAAATACCCTACAAATAAATGTATATTAATTATGCCATAAGGTGATACTATCCATCAACAATCCTGCTGAATTTCTCCATCTTCTCCAACTTGAAAGCAGTTTAAACATATATTCTGCAACTCAGGAAGCCAGAGTCATATTTAGATAAAAATGTAGGAACACAGGAATTCCCTTCTTGATATAAATGTTAGAGAAACACTTGCACATGTTCACCTGCAGTAGCACACAAGGATGTTTACTGCAGCAGTATGACCTGCAATATTTCAAAGTTCACAATTTTAAAATGCCTGCCAGTAGGAAAAATGGATTAATAGATTGTAGAACATTCTCATAATGGAGTATAACAAATAATTAAAGTGAATAAACTAGATCTACATTTATGAATCTTGAAAAACAATATTTAGTGACAAAACAATTTGTAATTGATACTTTATAATATAAGACTTGGGTAGTTTATTGTAAAAGTTGTTTAAAGATGCACAAAACCATACTATATATGTAGTCTCAATTCTGAGTGGTAGGCAATTCATATTTACATATTACTCTTTGTACTTCTCTATATACTTAAAATATTTGGTATATTTTTAAAAGGATTAGCAATAGGTATAATCTCTTTTAGACTCACCATATTTGTTCCATCTGTAAAGGATAAGGAAATATAAAATCATGTTTCATCTTGACTATTTCAGGAAGGATACCAAGCCAAACTCTAGAGACCATTCCATATCTCCTTGGACAGAGGAGACAAAATGTGTTATTATTCCTCTGAGAGAAATTTGCAGTCTGGAGAGACTTCAAGTTAATACTCCTCCAGGGTATTACTTTGGGGAATTGAAGTAATGCACTGTTGTTTGTAAACAAACTGGAGTCTGATCTATCATCCAAGTTTTTGTGTGCTTGGGTGAGCCCTGCCTGGTTTCCCTGGCTCAGCTCTTCCACAGCTTTTCCCAGCTGGACTTCGGCTCTCTCCCTCTACCAGTGGAGTTCAGCTGATTCCAGGCAGGAAGTCCCTAACCTGCTTCTTTCCCTGCCCCATTTCTTGTATCTAGTTGGGCTTGAAGGAGCCAGTGTTCCCACCAGATTAACACATGGCAAGTCCTCTGTGTAGGTCCCTACAGATTCTGTGCCCTGTTCTCACCTGAGTGGCCCCTGGGCCCATCTGGAAGCTGGCCCTAGCCCCTAACCTGTAAGTCCTCTCTTGCTACCAATAATTCAGCCACGTCCTCTTCATGAGAGCCTAAGATTCTGTTGCATTTGGGAGAACAATATATTTGTCTTGCATTTGGCTTTACCATCACTTCCCCTGCCAGGCCAGATCTCCTTGTATTAGATGCTCTCTTTACAGCCTGGACTTCTCCTTTAAAGTCTCATCACAACTGCAATTAAACAATTAATTCCTTAACTTAATGTTTGCTTCCTCTGCTCTGATGTGGGCCCCATGAGGGCCTGGACTATGTCTGCTCCTGTCATGAGAAGCATCACTAGTCATAGCACGTATGTATTGATTAACAAATGAGTGAAAGTAAAACTTTCTCTATATACAGATAAATCTCATAAATCTATTTAAGAATAAAAATGGAATATATTAAAATATAGTTTTTAGAAAGTATTTTAAATTTTTTTGAAAAGTTTTCAACAGACATTCACAGGATAGACTATTGTAATGGGCTTTTTATGACAGTAACTATCACCTAAACTTAATAGGGATTAATATTTTGCCATATTTCATCTATTTTTTTCTGAAGCATTTAAAGCAATTCCTAGATATGATGACATTTCCTCCCCCAATACTTCAGTATACCATTCCAAGAAGAAAAAAAAAGTTCATTTTTCTAGCTGCATATAACAAAATTGACAGTAATTTCTCCACGTAATATATTGAATCCATTTTCAGTTTCCTTTCCCACGATCAGTTGCCTTTTTACAACTTTGGAAAGTACCCTTTCATAATCAGTTAGATTCAGGATTAACTTTTTGGCAAGAATACTTCATAGATGATCCCATGTTCTTCAGACTGTATCACCTGAGGAGGCACACTATATCTAATTGTCCCACTGTTAGTGTGGTCAGGATTATGAGTGTGTTCAGGGGTGACAGCCTGTTCTCTTCAATACAAAGATTTTCTTTTCCCCTTACAACCAACAAGTAATCAGTGCTTGGCATCCTGCAAATATCTAGTTTTCCCCCATTAACTGTTTTTCTAGGATTTTAGCATCTGTTGATGAATGTGGTCTGAATCAATTATTTCATCAGAGATTGTAAAATAGATGTTTTTGAATTTTATCATTTCTTCAATACTTATCATCTGAAAGGATTCTGTAATGAGGCACTCTCTGACATCAATTAGGACTAACTGTGTGGATACTCTGAAATGTAATTTAGATAGAAAAGGCACAACAAATGCGTAATCCTTTCCCTTTAATTATCATTATAGAAATAGAGAGCTATTTCCAATGGACACAGAATTTTTTAGAAGACTTTCTTTTTTGGGTATCATGATAAACTCTTGGATATTTAAACATTTTATTTAAAATATTTCACTTGTTGCAGTTGGAACCAAATTATTTTCTATGTGCAGAAAAAAAATATTTCAGTTATGGTCTGAATTCCTTCCCATTCTTGAATTGATTGTGGAGAACGCATTCAAGCCAGCTCCTTTGTCCTTTATATATACAACCCTACTTTAAAGCATTCATTACTTTCTGGCACACAGAGATTTCTCAAGGTCATATTGTACATTTTCATTTTTCTTTGCAAACTTAGAATTAGTCATTCCTTCAAGGAATCCTCCTTAGTGTCTTTTTTCCCTTCAGGTTGAGGATGGTATTTAGAGACTAAATTCTGTGTGTTGAAGGTGCTCACTGTTACTGAACTATTCAGTAGTCAGAGGTAGAAAAAATATTTTTAAAAATTGAGTTCATATTGATATTCTGATTAAAATACGATTATGGAATTTTTACTTACCTTTGATCTTATTCTTGTTTCTATTTTAATCTTGGAAGTGTTGTTTTCTATAATATTAACATAATTGCATATTTTCTTTTACTTACAATATATAAAATAGTTTAAAAATTGCAATACAAATATTACTGTACTAATAAAACTACTGAATGATGTTGAAATTTATTTGCAGTTACTGACTATATCCCACTAAAAATATATGAAACTACTGTGTTGTAAAGTTACTTGAAATTTTTTCTTTCTTCGTGAAATTGTATTACCACATGATACTTAGTTTCATTTATTTCAATTTGCTCTAAATTTATAGAGATGGCTCTTTTCATTTTCATTTTATTTTGAATAATTTTTTTTAAGTACAGGTTACACGTCTCTTCGTCAAACTATAACAAAGTATCTTCAGAGAAATAGTGCCTAGATCCCTGAGCCTTCCATTCTCTCCTATGCATAACCATTTAAATTAGTTTTTTATTTAACCTTTCAGTGTTTATATTTTGAAAATACAAGTATATATACATTCTGAGAAATGCATTGTTAGGAGATGTCATCATTGTGTGAACATCATAGAGCGTATTCACACAAACCTAGATGATATAGCCTACTATACACCTCAGCAATATGGTATAGCCTATTGCTCCAAGACTATAAACCTAAACTACATGTTACTGTATTGAACATTGTAGGCAATTGTAACACAATGACAAATATTAGTGTATCTAACCATATCTAAATGGAAAAGGTACAGTAAAAATATGACACCTGTTTAGGGAAGCTACATTATAATTGTATGAGGCCACCATACAATTATGTGGGTTCACTGTTGACCACAATGTCGTCATGAGGAACATGTATTTGTATTCCTCTTTCTTACCTAAAAAACAAGCATACTGTTCATATTATTCAACACTTTGCCTTGAAAATAATTTAATAATATATCCTGAAGATCATTCTATATCAATATGTAGAGCACTGCCTTAATATTTTTAATAGCTGCTCTATTGTGTGGATGCATAAGAGTGTTTTTTTAAAACCAGTATCCTATTGATGGATAGGCTATAAATGGGTCGATTCCAATCTTTTGCTATTATAAATATTGTCACAATAAATAGCCTTGTGTATGTGTGTACATATTCCTTTTGGCTAGATTTTTAAAAGTGAGATGACTAGGTCAAAGGGTAATATATATATAAAATTTATATACATATTTATATAAACATATAATCTTCATATAAATCTTTATATAAAAATATATATAAATTATGTATATATTTATATAAGATACATTTATATAACATACACTTATATAACATACAATTTCCTGGAATTGATAATTCCCCTCCATTGGGGTTTTACAACGCATTCCCACCAACAATGGATAAGAGTGCTTATTTCTCCACAGCCTGGGAAAAGATATAGATTTTGGATTTTTTTGCCCATCTGTTGGTAGAGAAATAATATCTCCTTAAATTTTGATTTTCATTTTTCTTAGTATGAATGAAGTTGAACAATTTTATATGTTAAAGACCATTTGCTTTTACTTTTCTATTAAGTGTTTAGATCTTTTTTAAGTTTTCTGTCAGATTAATGGTCTTTTTCTTGACAGTCTTTAGGAGCTCTTTATGTACTAGAGATCAGCTCCATAATAAACACTGCAAATATTTTTCCAATTTGTCTTTTTTTTTTGCTTATCAGACTTCTTCCCATTTGAAAGCATTTTAACTTTATTAAGTCTGAGTATTGAGTTCTAGGTGGGGGGTTTCTCCCCTCCCAGGTTTTAAATAAATTAATCCATGATTTATTTTAATACTAAAATGGTCTCATTTTGTACGTTCAGATACTTGATTCACTTGGAGTGTATGGTACAGAATATAAATCTGCTTTTATCTTTGTTTAGATATTTATCATTTCAAATGTTTTTAATTAAAATTTTTGTTAATTAAAAAGAACGTGTTAAAGCCATCTTTAACCCACTGATTTAAAATGCCACCTGTATCTTTTATTACATTTCCCTACTTGGCTCTATTTTTATACTTTCTATTCCATTGGTCTGTTTCTCATTCATGCCGTAGTCTATTCAACCAGTACTACACAGCTGAACTACAGAGACTTTTATTACATATTTAGATAACAGATAGAGGCTAGCCTCTTCTCTTCATCCCTAACTCTCACCCCCAACATTTGTTCATTCTTTTCAGGTCTCTGCTGGCTATTTTTGCTTGTTTATTTATTTATTTTTAGCATGAAGTTTAGAATTAATTTGCCTAACTCCAGAAAAGAAACTTAATTTTTTTTTAATTACTAAAATTGCATGGAATTTATGAAGTAACTAGAAACTGGCATCTTTATCATGTTGAGTCTTCCTGTCTAAAACACAATGTGTCTTTCTATATGTTCTGGTTTACTTTATGTTTTCTTTATTTTGTTTTATTTTTGTTTTAGAGATGGGGTTTCACCATGTTGGCCAGGTTGGTCTTGAACTCCTGACCTCAGGTTGTCTACCCACCTCGGCCTCCCAAAGTGCTGGGATTACAGGTGTGAGCCACCACCCCCAGCCTTGGTTTACTTTATGTATAATTTTTTAAAACAGAAAGGGACTATGTTTTATAATTTACTTTTTTATTTTTAAAATGTATCTTGGAGATTTTCTACCTCAATATATATCATTTTTAAAAAGGATATGAATTATTCCATTATATGAATGCACCACAGTTTATTCAGTCTCCTTTTGATGGACATTGTTTTGTTATCTTAAATATGCTATAGTGAAAATTCCTAGACATACATATGCAAGTATTTCTACAGAATAAAGTCCTAAAAGAGGAGTTTGGGGGCCAAAGGCTATATACACATTCAAAGTTTTGATAGATAGTGCCTTCAAAAAATTGTAACATTTCCCACTTCAATAAAGGTTGAGTGAGGATGCCTGTTTTCTCACACACTCACCAATGCTGTGCAGAATCAATGTTTAGATAATCTTTATAACTTGAGGCGTTGGTTGCATTGACACCAGTCCACCTTTATCCGTCCCACTGAGTCTTCATGATGCCAGATGTGAGATGACTGAACAGAAGCACACCTGGACTGCTCTACCTAGGGACTTGTTTCATGGTATTACATGGATTTGCCATGACTTCATGTTTGGTTCAGTGGGACAACCCCTTGTCTTCAGCCAAGACCCTGTCTTAATTTGGGTCCCCCAGAAACAAACTAAAGATTTGGGTACGAGTAATTTGGTGGGGAAATGATCCCAGGAAATACCAATGGGGAACTGGAGAAGTGAGATGGGAAGGGGAAAGCAGCCTCTAAAAGGTGTGTTACTGGCTTACCACTATGGGGAGGCAGAGCTCAATCCCTCTGGGGAACCCTGGGATCCAGTGTAGAACCGGCCTCAAAGTTATACCAACTAAGGAGTAAGGAAGCTAGAGTATTTATCTACCAACTACTCATCTCACATTGGACTGAGGGTTACTCAGAGTCATTAACTCTGACACTTGTGGCTTGACTTGTAGTGTAGCTAACTCCTTGACTAGGAAGAAAGCCATAAAGTAGAGAGCCACAAGTGCTGGGAGTTTCTGATGAGGTGAATGCTGAGGGGATATGGACAGGACACCATCAAAGAAAGAGAAAAGAGAACCCATCTGAAAAAATGGCCACTCACAGATCTTTGGTTTCCGCTCTCTTCTTCAGAATATTACTCTCAAACTGTAGTTTTTCTACAAAAAGCAGCAATACAGAAATTATTCTGATTACTGAGAGTCTGTTGCTACTTTTTTGTTGTTGGATTTTTTTCTCGCTAGTTGATGTTTCAGACATGAATAAATGTCCATGAAAAAAATTTGATAGCATTCCATGTTGAATCATAGCTGTGTAGTCAAATCCCAGTTTGCCCTGGGCTGTTAATCTGAGTTTCATTTACCAATGACTTCCTCCCTCAACTCCTTTGCTGTTCAAATGGTCAGCCCTATGGCTCTTTGTCATTGAGTGTTTATGTCATCTGTTCCTGCAGTCTTGAGGGACTTTATCTTTCTTTTATTCAGCTGTTCTGAAGGTTTTGTGGTTAAGACCTGAGTGGGCTGAGTCCCCCTGAGTTCCACGGCTGTCAAGGCCGGTGGTGTGGGGTAAGACATAATATCGTGTGTATGCAATGGCTGTTTTCCAGTTTAGGGATATCACACAGTTGGCTGTATACTCAGTGACCTGCCACTGAATCATAGCCTCCTCCAAAGGTGGACTGAACTTGTAACTTTTGGGCTAGAAGGAGGAAGATAATTCATTATTCTAATCACCATGTCCCCATTAATCGATTGTGCTTCTTAGATGGGAAACCGGCTTAAGTGGAGTTTTACGGGTGAAGAAAATTTGAAGAAAGGAAATAAAAGGAACGGGTCAAATTTTGTGTCTAAGAACCATTTGCTAAGGTTGGTTCTCATCAGTATAGATTCCAAGACTTCTCAGCTAACTTGGGAAATGCAGGGAACTGGAAAAGATGGAAGCTGGGTAAGGTGACTGCAAAGAATTACTCGTCCTTTTGGGTTAGCAGGAGATTATTTTAGGATCAGAAATATGTACTTTGGAAATGTGCCTGTTTTAGAGTTTTGATTTTCCGTAATTATTTCTTACGTTCTCTCTTTAGTTAAGTTTTTAAAAATATCAAGGACAAACCACTACAAAATGAAAAGCAACACAAGTATATGCTTTTACAAGTCTAAAAGAAAATATTAAATCAGTTTTAACTGGGTGAAGGGGAACTAGGGAATGGGGCAGCGAGAGGATGGGGAAGAGTGTTCATTCTTGAGTCAGAGCTTTAATGGGAATCAGCATGAGGAAAACCTAAGCAGACTCCCATTCTGCAATGACTTCCTGGGGACTTTTCTGTTTTGCTAAGATCTTGGAAGATCTGTGTTTTACTCATAAGGGAGGCTCCTTCTGTTATGATGTACTTTACTTTACTTAGCACATATAATCCTAAAATTACATTTATAAACTGCTTAGTAGAACTAGAAAAGTCAGACACTTAAATTTCACTAAACACACACACACACACACACACACACACACACACACACACACAGAATGAGAGAGAGAGAAATGGAGTCTCTCCCTGTCACTCAAGCTGGAGAGCAGTGGCATGATCATGGCTCACTGCAACCTTGACCTCCAGCTTAAGTGATCCTCCTACCTCAGCCTCCCGAGTAGGTAGGACTATAGGTACACATCACTGTGCCTGGCTAATTTTTGTATTTTTTGTAGAGACAGAGTTTCACTACATTTCCCATTCTGGTCTTGAACTCCTGGGCTAAAGCGATCCTTCTGCTTTGCTCTCCCAAAGTGCTGGCATTATGGGCATGAGCTACCATACCCGGACTCACTTCATATATTATCAAGACATTTCATAGGTAATTCTTTGTATAAATCCAAGTTTTGATTTACTAGGTTTGCTAAAGAAGGTGGAAGATGATTAGTGTTTTTATTATCTAAAAATCTTAGTGATAGATTTTGACTTGTTTGTATCTTACTTTTGTTTTTTTTTTCCTGGAATAAATTTGACTTTCTTGGTTTATTAAAAGAAATTCTGGTTTGTACAACTTCTTGTCAGGCTATGAAATGTGCAAAACCATGCATCTTATACACTTTTACTGTGGTTTTGTGGGAAACGACCTTGACAATAACATTATTAATGTATTAAAAACATTTCCCCAGGGTGTTTGATTTTTAAAAATGGTTTATAATCTAGGCCGGGCGCGGTGGCTCACGCCTGTAATCACAGCACTTTTGGAGGCTGAGGTGGGCGGATTACGAGGTCAAGAAGTCGAGACCATCCTGGCCAACACGGTGACACCCCGTCACTACTAAAAATACAAAGAAATTAGCTGAGCTTGGTGGCATGCGCCTGTGGTCCCAGCTACTTGAGAGGCTGAGGTGGAAGAATCGCTTCAACCCAGGAGACAGAGGTTGCAGTGAGCCGAGATTGAGCCACTGCACTCCAGCCTGGTGACAGAGCAGGACTCTGTCTCAAAATAATAATAATTTATAATCTAAAATCTGTAGTGTCCAGCTTTTATGTAAAATGTGAGCTACAATGTTACAATATTGCCAAATGGCTTACTTTAGTCATTCCCTGAAGAGAGACTTCCTTCTTTTCTTTTTCTACTCCACCTCTCTGCTTGAAAAATCTCAAATAGTAACCTTATTATATATTATTATGATGATTTATAGGAATGATTTATAATGTGAATTACTCTTTTTCAAAAGGATCGGGAGGGACTATAGAAGGTTTTTTTTTTTTTTTAGAAGTCTTCGAGAAGAGCCACTTAATAAATAATAAACAATGTTCATGTTTTTTGCAAGTGTAGCAGTGGGGTGCAAGGTTTTAAAAAGAGAAGAGGACCATTAGAAGATGGGGATGGCTGTTTGTGTAAGGATCTCATCTGTTGTGTTTTCCTCAGCTCCTGAACCACAGGGATTATGTCTGATGCATGTTTGGTTTCCTTGTGCAATGCTTTGAAGTGCCTGCCTTCCAGGAACATAAAGTTCAAGAGAAAAGTAAGATAAGTACACAAGCAACTATAGTTCTTACAAATGAGCAATTGAGTTATTTTAGAGTGTATTTAAAAAAGAAATGCAGCTATTATAGCATTGTCAAGTACACAGAGTAAATTGAATTCACTGCCAAGCATTATTAAATTTTAGTTACTGATGATGGCAAAAGTTTTTGTTGAAATGTTTGACTTGTTTTGACCTTCAAGTTTTAATCAGTTTAAATTTGGTGTGTCAGAATTTTAGTTTTCTGATAATTGGTTTGTTTGGGGCACACCTCACAGGAAAAGGAAGAACAGAGGTTTTACTCAGAACCAGGCCACTGTGGTTGTTTTTCTCCCAGGGTGATATGTCTTTAGGGGCATGAAAGGGTTAAGGAAAAAGTTGTAAAAGCACCACAGTGCTTGGAGTCCCTGAGTTGCTTCACTGAATGTAAAACTAAGAAATCTCTTGTTAGCCAATCATTAATCTAAGTGTTGACAGCCCATTCAGTTTACTGACATTTATATAAAGCCCAGAGAGCTGATGAAAATCAAATCAGATTTTAAAGCAATGGAAAGATTGACATCGTTAAAATAGAAAGTTTCTTTAAAGTTTCATTACTGGAGGGGAAAACATCACATCCCTAAGAGATGAAATGTTTCAGGTCAATAACTGTGCTATCTGGGTTGTATGTATCTGGAGCTGCATAGGAATGTACTGATGTGGCCCTGAGCATCTTACGGGCCCTCCAGGGCGGAAGGATGATGTCTTCCAGGGCCAGACTGCATCAGGGGAGAAAATCTACCCTGGGGGAAGATAAATGTTTTGTAGTAAGTGTGAGCAATTGGCTGAAAGGAACAATTACTTTTTTCTTTGCTACTGAGCTCTAGATTCTGCCAAGTATGTTTATGCTCCTTGGCAAAGACTCGGTTTTAATTTCTTGGCAAAACACATACACAGACATCTCTTTTACAATATCTAGTAAAAGATCCTCCTTTGCAAACATTCATTCTACAGGATTTAGAAGCTACAGTGGGGGATTAGATCACATGTGGCTCCTAAATCTTCATAGAGGAAAGAATTCTTCAGGAACAGAAATCTTCAAGGCAGTTAAATGGAAGAGGTCAGCTTGCTGAGTTGTTTAGTCTGGCTCCTCTCCTTTTAATTGCTCTCACTGATTCTGAGAGACAGATTGAGTTGTTGATGCCGCTTAAAAAACATAGCCATCCCCTCCAGCTCACCCTTCGGTTCCTCATCAATTCTTGGCCATCGTGGGCTTATCTTACCTTTGTTTCTGGCTGGTGTGAATGTGACATGTAATTTGAGTACCATGAAGTCACTAAGAATGCTGGAGCTACTGGTTACTGAGGTTATTAAGTGTCACTCAGGGTAGAATTCCCTATTAAAGTGAGCCAAGCATACAGGCATAAGTGAGCTCCTGGCACAGGGCACTAAACAAAACTGACAGAAAGAAAACTTTGGGTTCCTGAAACCAGTGGCCTTCTCTTGTAAGAAAAAGGTCTAACATGGAAAAATGCTTTGACTAGTGAGACAGATTGCCTCCTGGCTGTGGCCATGCTACTTAGGAGGAAGTGTATGATGCAATCCTAAGGTTTGTGATCAGGGACTCTGAACAGCAACTGTTTTGTTCAAAAGGAGAGGAGTTATGTAGAAAAATCATCAAGTTGTTTTTTTTTCTAAGTGCTATGCATGTGGCTCATGGTAAATGTAGCCTATTTTCAGTTCCTGAGATTACCTGTGACAGTCTCCTAAGGCAAATAGCCCTTAATTAAGGTTCTGGTACTATTAACAAGAATTTAAATGTTCATAGGTTAAGCCCTCTTTTTTAAATGAATGAAATGATTTTTTACACCCAGCCATACTAATTCTACAACTTCTAATCCTGAGCAAGGATGGTGAATTTGTGACACATATGAGATAGCTCTCCTTGTTTGGTGCCCATGGCAGACATTTGTTCACTGATCATAACATTCCAATAAGTCTTCAGAATTCATGTCAATAGAACACTCAGGCAACTGTTGTCCAAAAGGCTTCTTACAGGAATATAAGAGTGTGTCTTGGCACCCAAGAGCAGAAATGCAGGAATGGCTTGCCTTTTATTCACTTGTCATCACTGTTCCTCCTTGAGTTTTTGTGGTAGGCAAATAATGTCCCCGCACCCTGCTCCACTACACAAAAGGTGTCCTAATCCCTGGAACCTGTAAATGCTACTTTACATAGCAAAAGGAACCTTGCAGGTACAATTAAATTAAAGATCTTGAGATGGAGAATTTATTTTGGATTATTCAGGTAGGCTCAGTGTAATCACAAGAGTCCTCAGAAGCGAGAGATAGGAAGCTCAGAGTCAGAGAAGATGTGACAATGGAAGCAGAGTGGAGTGATGCATCCATAAGCCAAGGCATTCAGGCAGCCTCAGATGGAAAAAGTAAGGAAATAAAATTTCCCCTATAGCCTCTGAAAGAATGCAAACTGCCAGCCAATTTTAGACTTCTGACCTCCAGTGCTGTAAGATCATATATCTGTATGTTTTATGCCATTAAGTTTGTGGTAATTTGTTACAGCAGCTACAGGAGATTATACAGCATTCATCTCCTTTGTTTCTCTCTACTGAATGGCTTTTTCTGCACCTTTAGTTCACACAGCAAAACATGGCCTCCCCAGAATGGCCAAGCTTATGCACTGCAGGCACTGTCACACAGATTCTGACTCAGCTTTCTTGGTTCTATTTCGAAATACCGGAAAAAGAATGTGGCCAGCACACTTGGGTCAGGGGTTTTCCCCTTGCCTGGCCAGCCAAACCCAAAATGCAAGGCCATACCATATCATGTTTCTTGTTCTGTATGTGTGTGTGTGTGTGTGTGTGTGTGTGTGTGTGTATACCCATAAATATTAATATCTTTCAGTATAAAGAATTGTTGTCTAGAGATTTATGGGTAATTGTTCATGTGCTATTTATATTACTATTCTGGGTGTGAGATTATTTTTCCAAAATCACAATCACCACACTTATTTCTTTCCTTTTTTTTTTTTGAGGCAGAGTTTTGCTCTTGTTTCCAGACTGTAGCACAGTGGTACGATCTTGGCTCACTGCAATTCTACTTTCTGAGTTCAAGCGATTCTCCTGCCTTAGCCTCCTGAGTATGTGGGTGAGTACCACTATGCCCAGTTACTTTTGTATTTTTAGTAGAGATGGGGTTTCACCATGTTTGTCAGGCTGGTCTCGAATTTCTGACCTCAGGTGATTTGCCCACCTCAGCCTCCCAAAGTGCTGGGATTACAAGTGTGAACCACCATGCCCAAGCCCCACCACACTTATTTCTTCAAGTGCAAAAACACAGTTTTCTTAATTGGGGGGTTATTAGAATCCTAATATTTTACTTCCTTTTTTTGTTTGTTTTTCTCACACCATCTTTTAAGAGCAAAAGATAGAGCATGCATCTCGAGTCTTGGTTAGATAATGTAGTCCATGATCCATGTAATTATCTTGTGTTTGCACTGTTCACCATAGATGCTAACTAGGTACCAGCCCTGTGCTAAATAAATAGGATAAAGTCCCTGTCCACAAGGTTACATTCTAACAAAGGAGGCTGTGTTCTAGAAAATTTTGAATAATGAGATTTGGGAAAGGATTATACATTTTATTGTGTACTCTGCTTTAAAAATACATATGCTCTTCTTATGTCAGAATGTGCTGTGAAAATAAGAGTCACCAGTCTTACCAAACAGAAATTCCATCTTAATGTCATATTTACTGACATACAATATTTAAAAATTTGTGATGATTGTTAGGAAAAGAATTCCCTGCTGTATCTCCTGTGATAAGTTTCAAAAAACCCAAGAATACTAAGTCTGGCTTTTGCCAGTTAGCCCTGCATTAGAAAGGAGAGTTTATTAGTTAGAAAAAGTAGCATGTAAATTAAGCATTCCTGTGTGCTAAGCAAGCAGGCAATCTGGACTCATTCTTAGAGATCTGAACTGTGGAACCGTGGAACCTCTTAGCCAACTTTGTCAATAAGTTGTCATTTCCGTGTGGCTATTTGAATGTTAACACAGAATCTGCAGCCCAGAAAATCAACAGCAGATCATTTGTTAAATGAGTGAGTGATAGTAACATTTTCCTTTTGGTATTCTTCAGAAAACTCGAGCTGGGGTCAGGCAAGAGCCTCAAAAGCAAATGGGCTGGGGATCACCTTGTTCCAGTTGTGATTAGATTAGTAAAGGTAGTCTAAAAAATTTCTCATCCAACCTGTAATATTATGGCTTATATCAGATTTAAGCCAATAAGCAAATAACATGAACCCATAGACTATAAAAAATATTGAATGAGCCAGGAGTGGGTAACAGTTTTTGTTCTGAATTTTGTTGCTTGGCTGGCTTCTACAGAGAAGCAACAGAAAGCGCCCTTAGTCGACTGCGGCACGCACTGTCCTGCGCAAATGTCCAAGTCTCTGGGCACTGCCCTGTCCAGAGATCTCTGACTAGGGAGTGTCACTGAAGTTGTCATTATGAGGTCTCTTTAAATAAACCCAACTTGGTAGCTTTTAATGCATGAAATATCCTCCATTCTCTCTCTCCCTCTCACATACATATGCTTAGTCAATTTTCTCACCGTAGCAAAATTTATGCATATATATACTTTGTCTTTGCAGACTTGTCTTCTTTTATTTCTCCACACTAATAGACAATTAGTTTTTTAATTCTGAAAAATTTCAGACTCACAAAAAGCATGGCAAGTATATAATAAAGGCATAGGTGCCCACTATTCAGAATTAACAAATGTCAACAATGTATTTTACTTACTTCAGTTTTTTTTAAAATAGATGGGGTCTTGCTCTGTTGCCCAGGCTGGAGTGCAGTGATGTGATCACAGCTCACTGCAATCTCAACCTCCTGGACTCAAAATATCTGGAATCCCAGCACTTTGGGAGGCCAAGGTGGGAGGATCCTCCCGAAGTGCTGGGATTCCAGATTTTTTTTGTTTGTTTTACTTTGTTTTTAAGAAATGAAAATGAGAGACAACTTCTCTTCTGTGCCAACCTTACTCTGTTCCTGTCCCTCCATTCCCCAGAGACAGCTGTCATCAGGAAGTTACTAAATATCTGTCCTTCTCAGTTTTTGTACCTTTACTACAGATGTCTGTATTCATAAAAATATCTGGTTAAGTTTGTGTGTTTTTAAACTTTACACAAATATCTGTTTATTGTACAAATGAGCCTGAAACTTAACTTTTAAAAGTCAACATTATTTTTGAGACTTACCCATAAGAAAGCATTTAGATCTAGTTTACCCATTCATTTTTAACTGATGTGTGATTCTTGTCTAATAGGGTACAAAATATGTTTTCATTTGCATTTTCTTAATTACTAATGAGATTGAAAATATTCTCATATTTGTTTTTCTTGGACATTTAGGTTTTTCTATAAATTGATTTTGTTCTTGACTCATTTTTTCATTGTGTTATTTGTATTTTCTTAAGGAACTGTAGACATCAACTTTATAATCTTGTATGCTTTTTTGGCTACATAGGTGGCAGTGGTCTTTAAGAATTTGTGGTTTATCTTTTTACATTATTTATGGTGTCTTTTAATGTGTAGGAGTACTACATTTAGATGTATACAGTTTATCACCTGTGCTTTTTTATTGTGGTAAGAATATATGTAACATAACATTTAGTATTTGTGATATTTAGAGGTGCAATCATCATAGCTCAAACTTCTCATCACTCAAAAAGGGAACTCATATCCATTAAGTAGTTACTCCCCATTCTCCCACCTCTGGTCCTGGAAACTACTAAGCTGTTATCTTTATAAATTTGCTGACTCATAATATTTCATATAAATGGATCCATGCACTACATGGTCATTTTTGCCTGGCTTCCTTAACTTAGTATAATGTTTTCAAGTTTTATCCATATTGTAGTGTGTATCAGTACTTTCATTCCTTTATATGGCTGAATAATATTGGAGTGTATATGTATATATATATATATATAAAAGATGCATAATATGTGTATATATATAATATATACACTCAATATATTATGTGTATTTGTAATATATATAGTACATTTTTTTAATCTATTCATCAGTTAATGAACATTTGGGTTGTTTCCACCTTTCATAGTAGTGTGATAAACGTTGGTTTAAAAGTATCTGAGTCCCTGTTCGATTTTGGGGGGTATGGAATTGCTGGGTCATATGGTAATTCTATGTTTAGTTTTTAGAGGAACACCTCAAATGTCTTCTACAGCAGCTACACTATTTTGCATTTCTATCAGCAATATGTGAAAGTTCCAATACCTCCACAACTTTGTCAACACTAATTTTCCATTAAAAAAAAGTTCACTGCTCTTTGTGAAGTGGTATCTCATTAGGGTTTCAATTTGCACTTCCCTAATCGGTTATAATATTGATCATCTTCTCATGTACCTGTTAGCAATCTGTATATCTTCTTTAGGGAAATATCTGTTCAAGTCTTTGCCATTTTTAAATGAGTTGTTAATTATTTTGTTGATGAGTTGTAAGTACTCTTTATATCTTCTGGATACTAGACCTTTATCAAATATATAATTTGCAAATATTTTTTCATTTTTTAGGTTGCCATTTTACTTTCTTGAAAGTATCCTTTCATGCACAAAAGTTTTTAATTTCTTGAAGTCCAACTTATCTTTTTTTTTTGTTGCTTGTATTTTTGATGTCATATCTAATAAACCAAGGGCAAATCCAAGGTCATGAAGATTTACTCCTGTTTTATTCCTAAGATTTTTATGTTTTTAGCTCTTAGATTTAGGACTTTGACCTATTTTAATTTTTACATGACTGGACTTTCTTATAGATTTATAGACATTCTTTCTATATTTTCAATATTAATGTGTTTTTTTTTGGCTACATCGATGGCCAACATCTTTTAGGTGTTTGTGGCTTGTATTTTTATTTTATGCATGGTATCTTTTATTGTGGAATAGTATTACATTTTTGTGTATACAATTTATCAGTTGTGCTTTGGGGGTCTATTTAGGAAATTTTTTTCTACATGAGGTCAGTTATTTGCCAGGATTTTAATATTTTCCTCACCTTTATGTCTACATAATTTATTTGGAATTTATTTATATATATATATGATAAGGTAGGGAGTGAATTCTTTTTTCCTACATGGACAACTAACTGTCTCAACAGTGTTTATTGGCTTTCCTTCCTAATTTGTAAAACTACCTGTGTCACATACCATGTTCCCATATATGATAGCCCTTTTCTGGGTTCTGTTTACTTATGCCTCTTCCAGTACTACCCAATTTTAATTACTGGAGATTTATCATAAGTCTTAGTATCTAGCATGGCAAGGACCCTCTCCTGGTTCTTCTTCAAAATTATCTTCATGTGGCAGACAGAGTAATGACCCTTCTCCAAAGAGGTCCCATCCTAATCCCTAGAGCCTTTCTGTTTTGTGTGGCGAAAAGGACTTTTCAGATATAATTAAGTTAAAGATCTTGAGATAGAGAGATAATCCTGGATTATCCAGGCAGATCCAATGTAATCAGAAGGGTCTTTATGAGAAAAAGGGAGAAGGATCATAATCAGAGAAGATATGATGATGGAATCAGAGGTCAGAGTGATGTGGCCATGAGCCAAGGAATGCAAGCAGCCTCTAAAAGCTGGAAAAGGCTCCAGCTTTGTTCTTTTTGCTTAGGATTGCTTTGGCTATTTGGCTTCTTTTTTGGTTTCACATGAATTTTAGGATTTTTTTTTTAATTTTATGAAAAATCTTGGCATTTTGATAGGAATTGGCAGTATGGTTATTTTCACAGTATCGATTCTTTCAGTCCATGTGAAGAAGGGAACTAAGGAATAGCAATAATAGTAAAAACAAAACGTTATCATTTGTACTTGCTATATAATAAAGCAAATTTTGCTGTGTTGTGTGCTGTTTCATATAAAACCTAACCCCCCAGCTCTGCTTAAAATTAATGAACTCCGTGTAAAACCTACCTTATCTGTTCTCCCCACATTCTCAGCAAAGTTCCCAGGCATTTCAAGCCTCCTGCTTTTCTTGCTGACCAGCTGCAAGGCCACAAGGCAAGAAAACACCCAAAGAATGTACAATGGGTTTCTCGAAATGCTATTTTTCAAATGTAATGTACATCACAAGACATGTTACAAATTAATGAACTGTTCTTTGTTCTGGCTTTTGTAAACCTGTTAGCTGTTACATCATCCTGGATGTATTAAAAATACCCCATTTTCTTTCTCCTGGGCTCAGCCTTGGGATGCTAATCTGCTGAAACAGTGGCCACCTTAGTAAAATCCTCTTGTTTCACCCATTGGTCTCTGTGGTCTCCTGAATATTCTGCAACACATGAGCATGGGATGTATTTCCATTGATTTGTGTCACCTATGATTTTTTTCAGCGTTCTGTAGTTCTCCTTGTAGAGATCTTTCGCCTCCTTTGTTAAATATATTCCCAGGTATTTTACTGTTTTTGCCGCTTTTGTAAAAGAGATTGAGTTCTTGATTTGATTCTCAGCTTGGTCATGGTTGGTGTATAGCACTGCTACTGAATTGTATATATTGATTTTGTAACCTGTGACTTCACTGAATTTATTTATCAAATCTAGAAGTCTTTTTTGGAGGAATCTTTTTTGGAGGAGTCTTTAGGATTTTCTATGTATATCATCATATCATTGGGAGACAGTGATAGTTTAACTTCCTCTTTTCCAATTTGCATGCCCCTTATTTCTTTCTCTTGCCTGATTGCTCTGGATAAAAATTCCAGTACTATGTTGAATAGAAGTGGTGAAAGTGAGCATCCTTGTGTTGTTCCACTTTTCAGGGGGAATGCTTTTAGCTCTTCTCCATTCAGCATGATGTTGGCTGTAGGTCTGTCATAGATGGTTTTTATTGTTTTGAGGTATGCTCCTTCAATGCCTAGTTTCTTGAAGGTTTTTGTCATAAAGCATGCTGCATACTATTGAATGCTTTTTCTACATCTATTGAGATAATTGTATGATGTTTGTTTTTAATTCTGTTCTGGAAAAGGCAAAGGATGAGTCTCATCTTAAGCCTCTGGGAAGAACAAAGCTTGGGTTTGCACCTTGATGTTAGCCCTGTAGGTCTCATTGTGAACATCTGCCCTTGGAAACACTGAGATGATAAATATTAAGTCACTAAGTTTGTGAAAATTGTTGCAGCAGCAATAGGAAAGGAATATATTTGGTCATTTTACTTGTCTACATGGATTTAGAATAACTTTAAGTTACACACACACACAAATATACACACAAACAAATCTTGATTGGAATTGCATGAACATTATAGATAAATTGGGTGGGAATTGACATCTGTACATTATTGGGTCTTCCATTTATGAGGGTAATATAACTTTACATTTGGTCAGTCTTTTATGCCTTTTAATAAAGTAGTGTAATTTTATCTGTAAAGATCTTTTACATCTTTTGATATATTTATTCCAAGCTACTTTGTAGTTTTTGTTGTTCATGGTATGAGTTTTAAAAAATTATATTTTCTCATTTTTCATTGTGTGTAGCAACACTATAGGTTTTTCCAAGTTGATCTTTCCAGAAAAGCTACTGAACTTTAAAAAATATTATTCCAATCATTTTCTTAAAGTGCCCAGTGGATTTTCCATGTAGACAATTATTACTTACTAACTCTCATATGTGTTTCTGTTTCTTGTCTCACTTCATTGGGTAGGTTTCCAGCCCAATAGAATAAGGCATTTCCTAGGGTATTCTGGTTCTGGTCAGCTGGCTTTGTAGGTATATATGTGTGGGGTTTTTTGTTCTTTTGTGAGTAAAGAAACAATGTGTACTCTTCTGAGGAACAGCCTATCTAAACCAGGAAGACTAGCCACTTCTTTTACTCTGTCAGTTCTATAAAGATATTTCTAGAATGAGCCCCCACCTCTTTACCATTTGTTTTCCTTGGCCTCAAAGACAGCCTTCTTGGGAAAGTGGGTAGATTCACCCTTATATGCCCTGTTTATGGCATGAAGCTAAAAATATCATTGAAGGAAGCCAGAAGCCAAATAAATCTCAATGATAGGGTGATCTTTTTGTAGGATCTCTTTTATCAGCCTAGGATATCTAGGATAGTTATTTAGGATATCTTTTATTGGGCTCCCACCACCCCCTTGATGATGTAAGTGACCTTCAGAAGACCTGGGGCACTCACCTGGAACAGCACATGAACCTCGCGCAGGATTCAAAAAGCTGAAGAAAGCAATCTAGCTCCTGTTGAAGGTGCAGTGGGCCAGGCTGCTGTCCCCTGGAGATCTGGGAGGAAGTGGGAAGCTGGGGGCCTAGCCATGGCCTTCCCATGCCAACAAGATGAGTCAGCAAATGCAACAATGTACATGAGCCACAGTGTTACCTGAACTAACATCAACCTTCAGAGCTTAAACATGGCCAAGGCTTTACTTCTGCCTTCCAAATCTGGCAAAAATTTTTCTTGTGGCCAACCTGAACCCAAAACCATGAAAAGAAGGGAGCTCTGGAAAATAGTTGTAGCTCAAAACATTGACACAGTAAAAAGCCACCATGATTATTGTCTTGCTGGATAGTCAGAAAGCATCTCATTATATATATCATATCATCTTGTCTGTGTATACAGAATACCTGAACCGGGGCCAAGTTTAAACATTTAAATAAAGGTCTATTAAGGCTACATTTGAAGAGTATTTCTTTTGTTCCAATATCGGACATTGTCCACTATGTTTTCTAGAATGCCTCAAAGTTAGCAGTTGAGTTTTTTTTCTCTCCTTATTGGGATTAGATAACAAATGTCTGTCATATCATCAACGTAAAAGATAGGCAATGCAATATTAAGGAAAGAGTAGTTTATTTTCATTTAGTTCATATAATATAAACATAAATACATAATTGTACATGATTATTGTGTTGCATGGGTGACTTACCATTGTAACTTTCCTGAAATCTGTTCTGGAGGTACATTGGATCCAAAAAATACAACTGGGCCAGGCGTGGTGGCTCACACTTGTTATCCCAGCACTTTGGGAGGCCAAGGCGGGTGGATCACTTGAGGCTAGGAGTTCAAGACCAGCTGGCCAACATGGAGAAACCCCATCTCTACTAAAAATACAAAAATTAGCCGGGTGTGGTGGTGCATGCCTGTAATCCAAGCTACTCTGGAGGCTGAGGCATAAGAATCACTTGAACATGGGAGGCAGAGGTTGCAGTGAGCCAAGATCATGCCATTGCACTCCAGCCTGGGCAATAGAGCAAGACATCATCTCAGAAAAAAAAAAAAACCCAAAGTATTTCCACAAGTATACTTGATTTTCAAAGGCTTCTGCAAAGATAAGTCTGAAGAAGAAACCTTTCCATCAACACTTGCATTTCTGGAGAAGAATCCTCTCAGTGAACACTGTTATTTACTGATGTTTGGAAATGTAATATACAGTCATAATGACCACTTCACAATCAAAGTCCAAGTTCTCTTATGTGTGTATTTGCTAATTTTTCTTTTGTGTTTAATTTTCAGCCAAAGCTAGATGCCCACATTGGTCGTTATTCTTAGTTCAAAATTCTTCACTTGAAATAAATGTCTGAATGTAAAACAAGACTTTGGGATCAACATTTAAATGGAAGCCTACTAAAAAGTTTTTTAATCTAACATATCTGGCTGAGTTTATTATTTATGTCACTATTTTGAGATTTTATCTTAGGAATTCTTAGGAAACTCAAACTGTAGCTTCTACTTTTATCCCCTGGGGTATTGTTTTTTGGCATAAGGAATGCAAATGCTTATCAGATATCCATTTTATTTTGTTTTGCTTTGAGAAAATTTCATGTAAAATTATGTATTTAAATATAACACCATTATTTCTGAGATATCACTTATACTCTGAAAGTCTTCATGAAATAATATATAATTTTGTGACTGACCAAACTGCGCTTCCTTATTTAGAGTTCTTGCTGAGTTAAAAGTTGATAGAATGAGTTGACAGAGATATGCCTGACTAAATCAGTTTTAGGTTTTGTTTTGCTTTGTTTTTTGACATTTCTTTAAAGCTGGGTGCTGTTTGTAAGATCATCTGCGGCGGAAAAACAATTAGTCTAAGGCTTATTTTTCTATCTGTATTTAATTTCCTTTACAGACTTACATCATGGTATACTTCCACAGGTATTGGGAGGGATGCATATTATATTATCATAATTAGAATCTCAGGATCTACATTGGATATGGAATAGGGTGAATTTTTTCAGAATATCGTAAACAAAACATTTTAAAGATATATCTTCAGAGAACACACAGCTTCTGAGAAAAAGCAGGGCCTGGGTTGATCTTACTTGCTTTGAACAGTTTTAGCAAAGGTTTGCAAACATATTATTGATCACAATGTTGAATTCGTTTGATTTTCATTATGGTCATGGTAGGAAGTGCAAGTCAGGAATACCTTCCTCAGAGACTTAAGAATGGTTAAGTGCATAGCAGGACAGGGAAATGGAGGTGCTGGAGGTGCTGAAGGCTGAGGGGCAGCAGGAAGGAACCCTGGCAATGGAGAGGGGAAACTGGAAGTATCTCAGCACTGAGGGGAGGCAGCAGGTGATGCTTGAAATAAGATGGGAAAGTGAGTGGACCCAGCCCACCTTTGTTTGATCACCAAGGAGCTTGGATCTTAACTCTGGGGTTGATGGAAATCCAATGATGTGGGAAAACTGATGACTTAGGAATGAATTGGTTTCTGGACAGCAGTCACAGGTTGGACTGTGAAGGCCTATAGGGGCAATGTTATAGAGTGAGATTCTGTCCTGAAAACCTATTTCATGAGAAAAAAACTCAATCATGAAAATGGACAGGAAAGAACACAGAAATATATGCTTTTATAAGTGTTTGTTAAGAGCTTTGTAGTGAAAGCTGCTTTGGGGATTTTTTTTTTTTTTTTTGCATGAACTATATTGAAGTCGTTTTATTTTCTTTGTAAATTTCCCTGTAGCAAACATGGGAATATTTCTTTTTTCCAAGGACCTTTGGCCTCAACTAAAAGTTAGGGTTATTTTTCCCTGAAATGCTGGCTGACAATTTGGTTGATTGGTTGATTGATTCATGTATTTGTTTACTCAAAAAATATTTATTGAATACCTACTATATGAGATATTGTTCTAAAAGTAAAAAAAGGACAAAGACCTTGCCATGTTACCTTTTTCCTATATGTAAAGACAGTAAATACACACATAAAACACACACACACACACACACACACACACACACACACACACACAGATGATGACACAGATACTATATTGCCAGCTAGTGAGAAGCATGATATAAAGAAAAATAAACACACTGAAGGGAAGAGGAAGAAGAGTAATGAAAATATTTTATTGAGTTATTTTCTATTTCTATTGATCAGAGAAGACTTATCTGTGGAGGTGACATTGAGACCTGAACAAAATGAGAGAGCCAGCAGTGAGACTTCTTGGGGGAAAATGCATATATGAATGCCCCCAAATGTCTTTGGATGGATGGAGACAGGTGGGGCAGTTGCTCTAGTCACTACTTCTTTGAGGATTTCTTTCTATGAACACAACATAGGTTCAATTGGCTGCAACACTTCTGGCTTCAGTGGGCTCCTCAGGCTCTCCAGTCAACTTCAGACTTGTTGGTAACATCTGTCACAGTCATCAGGCAGACGTAAATATGGTGATGATGATGTTGGGAGGGGTGGTGCGTGGGCGAGGGTGTTTTTGTTGTTGGTATATGTTGTGCTGTTGGTGGTGGTGGTGGTAGTTTTGTTGGTGTTGGATTGGTGTTGGTGCTAGTGTTGTTGGTATTGGTAGTTTTTTGTTGTTAGCACTGTAGTGTTGTTGGTATTGGTAGTGTGTTGGTGGTGCTGTTAGTATTCATGATGCTGTTGGTGTTAGTGTTGTTGATACTATTGGTAGTGTTATTAGTATTGGTAGTGTATTGGTGGTACTGTTAGTAGTGTTGGTGAGCGTTGTTAGCATTGTTGTTAATATTGGTGATGTTGCTGTTGTGGTTAGTATTGATAGCATTGTTGTTGGTGCTGTTGTTGTTAGTATTGGTAGTGCTGTTATATTATTAGTATTGATGGTGCTCTTATTTGTACTGGTAGTGTTTTTGGTGCTGTTAGTGTGAGTATTGTTGTTGTTAGTATTGGTAGTATTGTCATTGGAGCTGTTGTTAATATTGGTAGTGTTGCTGGTGTTAGTGGTAGTGTTGTTAGTATTGGTAGTGTGTTGGTGGTGCTGTTGTTAGTATTCATGACGGTGTTGGTGTTAGTGTTGTTGGTAATATTGGTAGTGTGTTGGTGGTACTCTTAGTATTAGTAGTGTTGGTGAGTGTTGTTGTTAGTATTGTTGTTAGTATTGGTGGTATTGCTGTTGTGGTTAGTATTGGTAGTATTGTTATATTGGTAGTGTTGTCGTTGGTGCTGTTGTTAGTATTGGTAATGTTGTTGGTGTTAGTGGTAGTGTTGTTGTTAGTATTGGTAGTGTTGCTGTTGTTAGTGTTGGCTGTGTGTTTCCAAGGATATTTTCCTATATAATCACAATTTAATAACCAAAATCAGAGTTAATGTTGATCAGTACTACCATCTATACTATATATTGGTTGTGTTCTTGTTGGTGCTGTTGTCAATATTTGGTAGTGGTGTTGGTGGTGGTGGTGTGTGTGTGTAGGTCTCTCATGATGAGAAAGGTTTGAGTAGCAGAGGATTGGAAATCAGTATACTGTAAGTATAGGATCCTAAAAACATGATCAGATTCTTATTTTAAAATTATGATAATAATAACTGGCATTTTTAAAGCTCATGCCATGTACCAGACATTGTTTTAAGTATTTCGGTATGCTCCATGTGATTTTTTTTATAGGATTTTATTATCATTTGACTTTTTGCAGAAATCCTGTGAGATGGAAACTACTATCCTCATAATAAAGGTGAAAAAACAGGCTTAGAAAATCTAAGTAACTCATTCAGGGTTACACAGCAAATGGCAGAGGCAGGGTTTTAAATGAGGTCTGTTCAACCTCAAAGTTCAACCTTTATGCCAACCACTGTCCTATTCTGCTTCCAAGGGCAATGCCCTTACACCAGGGTAGAGGATGGGCTAGGGAGGAGATTAGCACTAAGAAGTTGAGGCAGTACTTCTGACTAATTTCCTGACAATCTGCTTCCTCCCTTGGGTATCTTGGTGCACAGTCACCAGAGTAGACACAATCCTTCCATGCTTTTGAGCTTAGATTTATGACTGACAGGAGAAGTGAGTAAACAGATTTCCTTATTGCTCTTATGGAAATGCATGGAAAGTTCAATGGAAATTTCATTATGGGAAAGGACTCACGGAAATTCACCTTTAAGAATAATAAATCTCCGTTTGTGAGATTCAAAACCTTGTTGCGTCTGTGCACGTTGAACTGAGTAACAAGAAGGTTGAAGTACAGCTATTCTGTAGTTAAGAATGAACTCATTATTCTGAGGAAGCTGCAAAAGCCCAATAATCACAATGTGGACTAGACCACTGGTGGGTAGACCAATGTTTTCTTTTGCATAGATCATTTTTTTCATATGATATCTAACATTATCATTAACTTGGCATTAATAACTGCATTATTTTTCCAAAATAACTCATGTAAATTTAAATAACAGTTCATAATTGTAAATGTGTTTGGTTTATTTGTCTCCACTGGGAACAGAGTGATAAGTATACAAATTCCTTTTGTGTCATGTAAATGCTTAGCCTGACTTGTTGGTGAACAAGTTGGTAAGAGTAAGATAATAGCTCTTATAAAGAGCAGCTTTGGCCAGGTGTAGTGGCTCACGCCTTGTAATCCCAGCACTTTGAGAGGCCGGGGCGGGCGGATCATGAGGTCAAGAGATCGAAAGCATCTGGCCAACATGGTGAAACCCCATCTCTACTAAAAATACAAAAATTAGCTGGGCATGGTGGCATGTGCCTGTAGTCCCAGCTACTTGGGAGGCTGAGGCAGGAGAATCACTTGAACCCAGGGGGCAGAGGTTGCAGTGAGCCTAGAACGCGCCACTGCACTCCAGACTGTCATCAGAGTGAAATTCCATCTCAAAAAAAGAAATAAATAAAATAAAATAAGTAATAAAGAGCAGCTGGTGGACTACCTCATTTTCCAACCAGTAAGATAGCTATCATTGGTATTTAGTTTTGATACTTGTTTCATATCTTCATTCACAACTCAAAAACAAATTATGTGAGGAAAAATTAGTCAGTGATAGAAACTAGATCCTGATTTTAGTTTACATTGTTAATGTAATTGTACATTGTTAATGTACAAACAGCATGGACTTTTTTTAAATTCACTTTCTTTTGAAGGGAGTATGCCTACTGTTTTATTTTTTAATTGTTTTAAGTATTGAAACAATCATAAACTCACAGAAACATAAGGCGCACAGTACACATAACTTTTTTCTCCTGAATTATTTGAGATTAGGTTGTGGACATGATGTATCATCATCCCTCAGTACCTCTTTGTGTGTTTCCAAGGATATTTTCCTATATAATCACAATTTAATAACCAAAATCAGAGTTAATGTTGATCAGTACTACCATCTATTCCTCAAGACCTATTAAATGTTACTAGTTGTCCCAAGAAAGTTCTTTATAGCAATGGAATCTAGTTCTGATTCCCTGAACAGAATCTAGTTGGTTGCCCTGTCCCATTAGGTTTTTTTTAGTCTGGAATGGTTTGTCACCCTTTTCTTGACTTTCATGACCTTGACTCTTCTGAAGATTACAAACCAGTCATTTCATAGAAAATTCTTCAATTTGGGTTTGTCTGGTATTTCTCCGTGATTAAGGTTAGGCTATTTCTTTCAGATACTTCTTCAACAAGAAGAAATATCACAGAAGTGGCACTGTATTCTTATTGCAGTGTGTCTTCTGGCTTACAATTTAATTGGTTCTGTCACTGATGATAGTTTACTTTGGTCTCCTGATTACATTAGGGTCTGTCAGGATTTCTGTAAAGTTATCCTTTCCCTTTTAATTAATGGTTATTTTATGGGTAGGTACTTTGAAACTTTATAAATCACCTGTTTCTCATTAAACTTTCATTTTTAAATTTGTTGTTATCTGTGTGGAATCGTTTGTTTCCTATTTTTCTCAAGGGGTCATAATCTATTATCATTATATATGTTGATGCCGAAATTGTCCCCAGTTTGGTTAGTGGGAATCCCCTTTCAAACTGGCTTCTGTGTTCTTGTGAGGTGGCTCTCTCATTCCTCCAGGACTTCCTTATTTTCTTGCCAATTAAGATGTTCCAGGCTTTCTTTATACTTTCCCTGCCCGAGACTTGAAATCAGCCATTTCTCAGAGGAGCCCTGGTTTTTTTCAGAGGAAAATGGTGTTTAGAACTCAAATCCTGTGAGCTAGGTGTGCTCATTGCTATTAGATGGAGAAGTGATTGCTAATCCCAGCTACTCTCAGTGGACAGAGCTACTCTCAGTAGACACACACACTCACACACACACTCACACATATTTACATATGAATTTGTTTCCATATTTATCTCTATATATTGAAAAATATGAACTAACACAATATCCCAATTCTAATTTAACACCACAGCATTCATTCCAGCTTTCTCCCATTTCATTTTTCTCTAACAGTGACTAAACTGTTTTTTGTTATTTTTAATATATTTGTTTATTTGATAAATCCCTCTGTATGTAATCCATCTTCCATCCCCAACATCTTCCCCTCCCTACACCTCCGTCTTCCTGCTCAAGCTGTCCGTCCCCAATCTGAGTCCCCGACTCACCCCACGTGGAGGCCATGCTCAACCTGCTTGGGTCCTAACCGCTAATGCCAGGCTATTCCACAAGTACATGCCCGTCTCACCCTGTTCAGGTTCCTAAACCCTGTCACTGGGCCATCTCCTTGCAAGGATGCCCCATCCTCTCAGTCAGGCTCTTCCTCCCTACAGCAGTTCACCTGGTTTGGACAGCCACCCTGGCCCCCTGGGCTCTGACTGTACATGAAAGCCTGCTCCTCTGAACGGACACCCTCCTCTGCCTCAATCTGTTCAGGCCCCACAACCCAATACCACGGCACCCATTCCCTCCCTGTTTGAGTTCCAGTGCCCCACACCATGTCACGTCCCTGTGTGAATAACCTCCTTATCCGCTTTGGACTCTGATGCCCACTGTAGGCTGCCTTTCTGTGTGAACACTCTCCCCAGTCCTCTAGGGCTCTGCACTCTGCACAGCAGCACCCCTATCCTCACCCTGTCTGAGCTTCGACACTCCACTCCAGGCCTCTGCGTGGGCTCTCACAGCCCCCAGCTGCAGAAGCCTGCCTTAGTCTACCCCACCCAAAGGACTTCACATTGAGTTGTTCAGAGAGGAGGAGAAGAAAAAGAACAGGAGGAAGATGAGCTATTTTAAGTCTTTCAGAGATTGACAGAGATTTTATCCTTGGCATTAGCCATTTGTTTAATCAACAAATATTTATGAACTCCTACTGCATACCAGACGTGATCCTACGTACTGCAAATATGGTGGGGTGATAGGCCAGGGCCATGTCAGTGGGCTTTCCTTCCATGAGAATGGAGTTCGAACAGAGGGCCATTCTAGATCTCCATTACGTAGGGTTGTTGAATGATCCTTGGGCTTGAAACCAGAAAATAGTTTGTTTAACTTTCCCTTAAAAGCTGTGTGATCTTGAGCTGTTTGCTTAATTTTGAATATGTTTTGTCATCTGTGGAATGGGGACAGTGCCTACCTTACAGTGTTGTTTTGAAGACTAAATGAGATTTACAACATTCAAAACATGGTATGGGATCATTTTCAAAATATCTTTAGAAGAACATACTTGTTAGAGTAGGTAGCTAGGAAGACATGAGCTGAACAGGAGAGCCCCCCATCCCAGGAATGTCAGGCAGCCATCAAGTGATAGTCAGCTGGTTGTTAAACTGTCTCTAAAACAATAATTGGTGGCAGCTGGTGCCAGGTAAAGGCTGTGTCTCAATAGATAGAGAACACCTGAAAGTGGTGATCAGCACCTTCCCAGTAAGATCTCAGGAGCTGGGTGAGCAGGCTCAAGCATGTGCAGTAAGAGGCAAAATGGCGGAGTTAAACTGGTATATGACCCTCCTTTTGGAACACATGACTGGTAAGGGAAAAATGCCTCAGATGAGCATGCGCACAACTTCAGTAACCACCTTGGATGTGGCCCCTCCCACGTGCTGGCAGGCCACTGCAAACGGTGCAAGCGGACAGCCCACCCCAAGAGAAAAATCAAGGGAGGAAAAACAGAAACCCTGAAACTATGCCAATGTATAAAACCCCAGGTAAAGGGCTGAACAGCATGCTTGAATCTCTCAGGTCACCTGCTTGGTCCTCTTCCAAGTGTACTTGACTTCCTTTAGTTCCTGCTTTATAACCTTTCAATAAACTTTCACTCCTGCCCTAAAACTGCCTCAGTTTCTCCCTCTGCCTTATGCCTCTCAGCTGAATTTTTGCCTAGGAGGCAAAAATGGAGTTGCTGCAGACCCATATGGCCTCACTGCTGTTAACACACTGAGTAAATAAAAAATAGAAAAAGGCCTTGAAATGTATAAGATACAGTTCTATGTATATAGGATACTTGGCAAGGGTGAGATACCATCACATTAGACATCAAAACAGGCAGCAATCTCTGTCCTTGGGACTCATGTTCTACTCGGTGGAGACAGACCATGAGTATTATATGTAAGTCAGTCTTGAGGTATGTTTAAGGTCATTCATATGGGGAAATGATAGAGGAGGGCAAAGGGCATGAGGAGGGCAGGGGTATGTGGTTTTAGGAAGAGGGCTTAGTAATGGCCTTACTGAGGAGGCATCTCTGGGACAAAATGTTGAAGAAGGTGAGGAAGTGAGGAAGTGAGCCAGAGCTGCCTGGGGGAAGAGCATTTGTTGCAGGTAGAGATAACAGCCAGGGCAATGACCCTGCGATGGGAGCTTGCTGGGTGTACTCCTGGCACAGCATGGTGGCCAGTGTGGTTGGAGTCAATGAGCAGAGGGAGAGAGAGGAGGCCTGGGTAATGGAAAGTTCACCTAGATGGAAAATTTCCCCATTAGATGTCTGCGTTCCAATCCCAGTGTCACGATTCTCACTTAACCTTTCCGTGTGTTAGTTTAAAAATAAAGTTATCAGACTTTTTTCCCCCATGTGATTTGTCCCTTAATCCAAAATTCCTGCTATGAAGAATTCCAGTTAGTGGTATTTTAATGTGCTCAAATAGATAAACAAAGGAAAGTCCTTATTATTCAAAAAAGCCTTTAACACTATAACAAGATAATTCCGTTTCCCCACTTAGCATTTCTTTGCAGCTGTTGTAGTTCACTATAACTTCATTGGAAACGCAGAAGACATTTATAGAACAAAGACAGGAATCTGACTCTTCACCTTCGTTAGTATTCCAGACTGGCATGTTATGGAAAGATGTGAACATCTGAAAGTGTTTCCTCTGAGAGTGGGTGTCCAGCTCCCCCATCACCATAATAGGTAGTCAAGAGAATAAAGTCTCTAGTTTACAATTAGGCTTGCTCTTCTTTTATCGGAATGCCTACTCACACCAGAAAAATTTATTTTTTTGGGTCAGAGAGTAGTACACTACAGCATACAGCCCACAGTGTTTTGGTTATCATACCTTTCATCCTACGGGGAACATGAGGACATTTATTTTTAAAAATGTAAAAAGTTAACATTGGGTTTTCAAAAGCCTAGGGGCTTTTTGGCTTGTTCCTCTGAGCACTTCACAATGTGGACACACTGAGAAGCTCTCTAAGAGCTGAAAAAGCCTCCACTCTGTCTTCAAAGGTTTGCTTGTGCAGCTGTTGAATTTTAAAACATTTTATTTATCATGATATATCAGGCACACTCTTACGGACTGAGATGAGTATTGCCAATTAACTCCAGTAAAAATATTGTTTGATAACTACAAGCAGTTAGCTCCACTTCAAGAGAACTCCTGTTCTCTGGGGTAGGGCACTGGCCTCTAGTTCCACATAATCTCAGGGGCAAAATTATTAACCCAAAAGACCAGGTTCAACCGACAAGCCCAAAGCTCCCTATCCCTTGTGTACACGGCCAATCCAAAAGCAAGAGCTAAGAGACAAGAGAGAAACTGAATGACTGTGTGGTCTCAGGTTGGTAAGGTAAGCACCACAATCATAAGGGTATCTTATGAGGATGTCCCTAGTGACCAACTCACTTGCCCACGGCATACCCAGTTTTCCTCTATGTAAACTGGAATGCTGTTGCTTCTTCCATCTGTTGGGGTTTTAAAGATATGACCTGGTTTCTAGATAGCTTTGTAATCCCAGGTTGCATTAATAGAAACATAATATCCAGATTAAGCCAGGAAGTGACATATCAGCATTCAGTACTGGTAAGACTGGTTTAGAATTACTGGTGTTTGGTTCTGGCCCACTGTTTTTAGATGGGCATTGATAACTTGGATAAGATCTGGAGGAGGGCACCAAAATGGTGAGGTGTTATATGCCCTGTTGTTTTTCTGTCTCTCTTGTTCCACTCTCTTTGATACTTACACATTCCTCTACATTCTCCCATGTGTACCAATCTTCATTGCATTCTATGAAATGCAAATATGTCCCGTTTGTGTATTGTCATTTTTCTTGGCAGTTACTCAGAGTTGAGAAATATATATCATCACCCCCAGCACCCACCACTACCACTGAGAATCAGAAATCAGAGCCAAGTGTGTGTAAGGAGATCACAGGGGCCACTGAAAGGGCATCTAAGATGATACTAGTCCCTAACCTTATTAGGAATTATCATGTACCATGAAATAGATGGATCACTGAATTAAACCACTAAAATTGGCCTTAAATAGTACATACATTTCATAAGAAATAATATCTCATTCAAGAAAATGTACTTAATTTTTTTTTTTTTTTTTTTTTTGCATAGTAACACAAAAGCTGCCAGGGAAAAGTAATTTTCAGAAATAAGTAATGCCTAATACATGACCTTCGCCCATGTATAAATTAAAATGTAGCTTTTGTGAATTGATAAAATAATACTTCTTTCCAAAGTGTATATTTTAGGTCATCAAAATGCCTTGTAAATTTAAAAATCAATTATAATGCTGTTAGGTGATGAAAGGAAAGCCAATGTAGTGTGTTTGATGAAGGCAGAAGAGAGACATCAAATTATTCAGATGTAACAGAGCAAGTAAGAGTAGGCATTGCAAGTTGACACGTATGAAATACTCATTTATAGAGAGGAATGCATCTCTCTCTGTAAATGACTTAAGTAGCGGCTCTTCCCAAGTTCCCAAAACCATTAGATTTGGCTTAAGCTAAGTGAGATAAACAAAACTCTGCCTAAGTGAGAGTTAATTATCTTTCCCTGCCTTTCAAAGTCATCAAATTCTAAACCGGAATGTGTTGTTATTATTTGGTTCAGATCAGAGCAGATCTGCCATTAGCGTTAGGACAATCCCTCTCTCCAAGTGCACTGACGCTGAGGAGACAGAGACGCCAAGATTTAACTGAATTACACTGAGCAAGTAGTGATGTGAATCAGTTTTGCCCTCCCTCCTCGGGGTTTGAGGCCTCTGCAAGCATCATGGTTTGAGGTTGGAGTGGTTTCTAGAGTTTCGGTCTCGCTCTGGGTTGTCATGGGTCCAACCCACTTTGTGATGCAGGTCTTCCAGAGTCATCTTACACCTAAGCAAACTCAGATCCCGATCAGATTTTTGGAGAGTCAAGGCCACAATTTAGCACCAGAATTTTTCAGTTCTTTCTTGGAAAAGATGACCAGGGCCACACTGAACCATTTAGGAACAACTCAGCTCAGAGCAGACAGCTTGGTCCATCCCACATCCAAACACCTAAACTTAGGGCTGTCATGCTGTGGGGAATACCCACTATAGTTTCTTTCTCCCTTTTCATTCTGACTATTAAGGGCAAAGAGTAAAGTCTAAGTCTTCTTTTATCACAATTCAGTTTTCTAATATAACAGGCCAAGTAGGCTAAGTAAATTCTGTTCTTTTATTTAACTTGAAAATGAATCAATAACTTAAACAGGTATGTCTGATGTGATAGAATTTTTAGAAAGAGATTATTTACATATCTAATTTTAGTAATTTTTTTTCTAAGTTACCTTTAAATTGCCATTAATAGGAGGTAATAACTATTATAGAGGATTTTTACTTTGAAGTTCTTCTACATATATATTGGTGTAAATGAAATACCAGGATTTAGTCATTCAGCACAGTGCATGGAACAGGAGTACATGAGGAAACAAAGTTCTAGAAATATACCAGTGCTTAAATAAGTGGCTTAAATTCTTATACTTTGGGCTCCCAGAGTGAATAATTTTGTTTCTGCTGGTGACAGTATGTCCAATTTTGCATTCTTGTTTTCAGTTCTCAGGCATTATTCTGGGATTTTAGGGGGGTGGTAAGGTGGGTTGAAAAATTGTTGTTGACATTTTCATCTGGAGAAATAAAAGTCATCTGATAAAAGGAATCAATCTTCTAGATTCAAAGCAACTTCAGAATTTTATGTTTAGGAATTACCCATGGGCCTAATTAGTTCTATTTAGAATAATTTCTTAACTTTAGAATGCCTGGTGGACAGGGAAGATTTATTTACATGTCCAGATTTTAGTTGAGTTAAATTTTGCCTGGCTTGTTTAAATTTGTAGAAAAGCAAACCACTTATTTATTCTTCTTAAAAATAAGAGCTGATTTGACGTAGATTGTTTGTATCAAAATACACTGATGCCTAGATTGGTCTGAAATCATTCTAAGTGATCATCTAGTTTGATAACTGCTTAAAGGAAATAGTTTTGGATAAACAATGAGACTTTGGAGAAAACAAGCATCTGTCTCTTCTTTTTTTTCTTTTTTTAAGTAAATGGTTATCCTGTAATAACACTATGCAAAAAATAAGATGGTTCTACTATTTTAAAGACCATACTGGAAGGGTAAAAACTGAAGGAAAAAAATATCTTCCAATACCAAATATTATAATGAATATTTTAAACTCTAATTTGCAATCACACTTTAAAAACCTGGCAACCACACTTTACAAATCTGCCAAATTAAATATAATTTTTCCACTTTGATCTCATTTAAAAGATATCATGTTTATATTAATTGCAAAATGTCATTTGAGGAAGTTCATAAAATACTATTCTGTTTTCAAATTTTTGTTTTATAGTTTATTTTGTAGCATTTCAGATGAATCTACACAGTAACTATGATTAAACAGTGCAAATTCACTGAAATATTTTGATGCTGAGTTTACATTTACATGCAAACATTTAGAAATATATTAAGATATGACTCACTGCTACATGATTTCCCATATAATATGAGTCAAACCGTGTTTCCTAATAAAATATAGACAGATGAATTTTGGTACAACACAATCATCTTATAAAGTCTGTTTTACTCATGGCCCCAATATCAACATTAAAAGAGTTCCAGTATATCTGAAGAATGAACCAGATTTTTCAGTTTTTAATCCTAATATTTGGCTTCATACATGGCCACTTACATCCTCCCCTGGAGATAGGATAAAGAATATTAATGAGAATTAACTCTCTTGAAACATTTATATTATTTCTTGTTGAGAGAACAAGTCTTCTTGATCACTATTGGCATATGGACATTATAAAATAAATAACCTGACATATTGACGTGTAGCTCCTGGAGGATGAGTAAACAAAACTGATGTTAACCGACTGACTTCACTCTTGTAAGAGTAACACTGTGGTGATGAGAGAGTACTCCCACATACACAAACAGCACAGTAAAAGGTGCCTATGATTTTCAACTTCATTGTTCACATAAAGGGTTCATTAAGTGATCACCAGACAGCAGGCTTGGTTGCTTCCACATATCGATTTCTAGAGAATACATATGAAGTTTAATCTGGTCTGGCTGTACACTGAATGTTTATAACGGTAGTAGCAAGATTAAAATAGAAAATACAGTCACTATTTAGGGTTTCAAACAAATTACAAAACCACATGCTTTGTCATTCAACAGGAAAGCTTAAATCAAAAGGCAACTGGATCTTAAATGCAGCTGATTGTTCCTCCAAAGGCCAAGTGCCATGCTTATTGAGAGTAGGTTTTATAGCTCCTTCAGACACTTTACATGAAGTGCCTTATCAGCACATCTGTAGCCTTGACCGCAGCCTAAATGTTTGTATATTCCTTTTTATTAGGGCAGCTTCGTTTTGTTTACACACTGTTTTCATTTCTCCAAGGAACCATTTTAAAATGATCTTCCAGATGCTATATAACTAAGAACTTTTAAACTACTGACCTCAAAGGTCAGCCTGTTTACTGGAATTTGACTGCGTAGAACAGGAAGTTTGTGTTGCATCTTGTGTTCTTAATGAAATCCGACAACAAAGGACTGAACTCATCAGTCTCAGAACAGGAGGCCTAAGGATGGCAAAGACCCAAGGGTCAATTATTGAATTAATTGATAAAAATCTAAGAGCTTGGAGGTCCCACTTTTCCTTTCGCGAAGAGGTTTCATTCATATATGCAAAAATCTGTAAGAAGCAAAGGGGAAAAATGTTAGTTTCACATCGTAGCAGTGGACGGGCTTAGTCCTATGTTATGTCTTGAGATTTAAAAGCAAAACCATGTTTTGTCTGTGGTAGTGGTGGAGAATGAAAGGTGGAGAGCAGGAATCTTACCTTTTCTCCTTACGTAAACTCTAACACAATGAACGTATTTTTTCCCCTTGAACTCAATGAAAGCATGTTTTCTGTGGAATGCAATTAATATTCATTAATACCATGCACAATGTCCTGGTGTCATTGGGAATGGAGAGAAATAAATAAACTTTTCTTGTCACCTGGAATAGAATATTTTGATAATATAAATAACAATAATATTAGTAGCTCCAATGTATCAATAATCTAATATATGTGTCATGAATTGTTCTGTGTACTAAGCCCGCTTTATCTCTACTCCTTATAGAAACTGAAAATTATAGATTGTCTCTTTTTAACAGATAGGGAAGTGAACTTCAGGAAAATTAACAACATGTTAGATTTACTTCCAGGTACTAAATCTAATGATCACAATTCAGTGAGACAGGGTCCGCAATGGAGCACCCTCAGTGGGAGTATGAGTTCTGGCCATTGGACTAGGTTTGAATCCTAGCTCTGTATATAGTGTTGGGACCAATGGCAAGATACTAATAATGACCCTTTGTGCCTCAGTTTCTACATCTTTAAAACGGGTGATAATAATAGCATAACCACTTCATAGAGTTGCTGAAAGGAGGATAGGAAGGGATATGTGTAAGCTACTTAGATCAGTGCTCACACTGTAAGTACTCCCCTGTATTCATTGTTATTAGCTCCATCTTATAAGTGCAGACATTGGGGTATAGAAAATTAGATAATTTGCCCAAGTGCCCAGGGCTGGTTGGTGGCCAAATTAGGATGCAAATTCTAACTCTCCTGATGGCAGTGCAGTGCTCACTGTGTGCTACATGCAGGCCTGTATTAGAGGAAAGGCCTCAGAACAAGGTCCTGAACACTGGAAAGCTGACACATCTTTATATGTGAACCAAACTGCTCTACCAGCTCTCGAACGATTTCTTAGATATTTAGGGAGCAACAGATAATCTGCTCGGTTGGAAGGAATGGAATAGTGCATCATGATAAAGATTACGCTTCCACAAAGCTCACAGAAAAGAGGAAAACAAGGATGGATCACACCTAGCCATTTAAAACCAGTGCTTTATAAGACTCCAGGGTCTTTCTTACCAATGGCTTTAGAGAGCTATCCCCTCTTTTCTTCACTCTCCTTCTACAGAAGAAGGAGCAGCTTGTTTCCTTTCTCCTAGTACTTACTCTGCAGGCGTCTGACAACTGGATATACAAAGCAAATTGCAGAGAGGGCAAAGAGTAGTCAACTTCAGTTTGCTTATGTTAGGACAAGAGCAGGAAGGTTTGGCAGCCATAGGTGTTTATGCCCGAGAATCTTGGCATAGGGAATGGAGAAAAGATTTGGCAGATGAGTAAGGAAAAAGAAGAATTGATGGTGGGTTTCCCAGATTATAGAGAGAAGAGGAAAGCTAGGTGAGGAGATGCAATGGAGCAATAGTTTCGTTGTCAGTTAAACTATTTTGGATGAAAACTATACAGGCTGGTGTATTAAAGGAGTGATTTGGAGGCAAGAAATTCAAGATAATGATGCACGTAGATCTACAGGTTAAAACACATTAATTATTACATATGCACACACACGTGTGCACATGATGAGTAACTGAGCACTTCTGCAGAAAGGGCCCGCAGCTGAGTTGATGATCTAGTTTAGCCAGAGAACATGTTAACACTGAATTGGCCAGCCAAGAAGTGCAGAAAAGGCATAGTCTCTAGTGCTGCAGCTTCACACATTAAGATGAGTCAGGTTTTCAGGGGAGAATGACCAACACCAGAGTTCCTGAATGTCTATAGAGCGTGACTGAATAATGAGAAGTGAAAAATGGTTTTAGAGGATGAAGCAATTCTGTACTGTTTCCTTTTCATCTACTATGCTGGGTAATTTTGAGAATTGCTTAAAATTTGCGCTTCAGGGAGTGACCAGTACTTTGTAGAAGACAGCTCTTTTTTTTTTTTTTTTAACCCAAGACAGAGTCTCTCTATCGCCCAGGATGGAGTACAGTGGTGTGATCTCGGCTCACTGCAACATCTGCTTCCTGGGTTCTAGCGATTCTCCTGCCTCAGCCTCCCGAGTAGCTGGGATTACAGACGCCCGCCACCACGCCCGGCTAATTTTTGTATTTTTAGTAGAGATGGGGTTTCACCATGTTGGACAGGCTGGACTCAAACTCCTGACTTCAAGTGATCTGCCTGTCTCGGCCTCCCAAAGTGCTGGGATTACAGGCATGAGCCACCACCCCTGGCCAGTTCCTTCTTTTATACTTGGAGAAGAGATATACTTCAGTGACCCTCAAAATTCTTGACGTAAGTTTTGTCTTCTACCTCCCCATTTTTTTCTTTTGGTTCTTGTCTTTTGTCTCGACTACTATATTTTTGATCTTATGGATGCTGGGATTTAAAAAGATTGCAGTAAAATAAATATAACAGAAAATTTACCATTTTGCCATTTTCAGCTATACATTAAATACATTTACACTGTGGTGCAATCATATTGTTTATATTTTCACTTTTCTGCATATTATGTTTTGACATCTTAAATTCTTCTTGGCTGGGGAGAGACTGCTCCTCCTGGGGCTAATTCTTAGAGATAGCAAAGAGTTAGGTTGGGAGCATGTCTTTGATACACAGACTAACCTATCCAGGGACAGAACTCTTCCATCTAGCCCATATACCCAGAGAAAATATTTCAATCATTCCAATGCCAGGTACCAGGCAATTAGGGACCACCTCTGTAGCTTAGAGCCTGGTGAAATTATTCAAACTAACCAATCCTAAACTGTTTACTCTGCTCTGCCTTTCTTGTGGAAACTCCAATAAAGGCTTGGCCCAGGTCCTCCCCTCCCTCCTGCCCCTCTGCCTCCTGACTGAAGCTGATGCCTTTTCATGTGGCCCTGGGTGGTGCGCCATATCTGTGTTTTCCTGAATGCACTTGACTGCCATAACATAAAAGAAGACAGAACAGCAACCATCACTGCCATCTCCAGAATTTTTTTCATCATCCCAGATTGAAACTCTGTACCCATTAAACAATAAGTGCCCATTCTTCTCTCCCTCCAGGCAGTCCTGAGTGTTTTTTTTTTGTTTTTTTTTTTTTAAGAGATGGGGTTTCACCATGTTGGCCAGGCTGGTCTCGAACTCCTGACCTCAAGTGATCATCCTGCTTCGGCCTCCCAAAGTGCTGGATTACAGGCATGAGCCACAGCACCCGACCAGTTCTGAGTTTTTAATTAAAAGATGTCACAAAGGATATAAGACAATTAATAACATGTCAGTGATATTCTGGAATTCAGTTTCAGAGGTTGGTAGACGTTATCCATCTTTTTGCATGCACTGCCAATATATTTGCTGTGAGAAAAATACCAAGTGCTAATCCCAATGAGTCACGTGAATTTTAATTCTTTAGGTCAGGCTCTCTCTACAGGGCTTTGTTAAGAATGTAGAGCCTTGTTGTGACATTTACAAAGTGGCACAGATGAGAATTAGTGCTATTTTAGCATTGTCATGTATAGGAGCAGCCTCCCATAGAAAACTTCATTTTAGCACTCACCAGTGCCACTTTTGAGCTACTTTTCTATCTTTAATGCAACTACTAACTGGGTTCAGATTTTTAGAGCAAATGAGGACTTTATTTGGCTGATCATTGAAATCACCTGAGGAGATTTAAAAATGGGCTGGGTGCGGTGGCTCACACCTGTAATCCCAGCACTTTGGGAGGCCAAGGTGGGCGGGTCACCTGAGGTCAGAAGTTCAAGACTAGCCTGGCCAACATGGTGAAACTCCATCTCTACTAAAAAATACAAAAATTAGCCAGGCTTGGTGGTGGGTGCCTGTAATCCCAGCTACTTGGGAGGCTGAGGGGAAGGATTGCTTGAACCTAGGGGCCTGAGGTTGCAATGAGCCGAGATCACACCACTGAACTTCAGCCTGGGTGAGAGAGCGAGACTCTGCTTCAAAATGAATAAATAAATACATACATACATACATAAAAATATTCTGAGGCGTTGCTTCCTTCCCCAGCGTCTCCAACTTAATTAGTCTAGGCTGAGACACGGGTATCAGAGTTTGAAAAGTCCTCCAGACAATTTTAACGTGCAGCCAGGGTGTGAGCCATCCCTTTAGAACCTTATCTAAAACCTGAAATAGTTTAAAATCATTCATTTATTACACTTAAAAACAAAAGGCCCACTTAGACCCAGTCAATCAAACAAATGACTTTGAGCTTTCAGAATTCATTTCCTGATCATTAATATACACTCCAATTTTCCCTTGGAAATGGAATATCCTAGAGATAGCAGCTAACATCTATTAAACACCTACTGTGTGTTAGGCATGGTGCCAAGCAATTTATAAGGCATATTTTGTCTAATATTTACACAAACCTGCAAAGTATTATTATTCCCATGTTAGAGAGAAGGAAATGAAGGTTTAGTTACTTTGAAGATCAGTTACTTTCACAGTCTGGGTAAGTAAAGAAAATGTGGAGTCAAACTGAAGCCATGGGACACCAAACTTCGCTTTTAGCCACTGCACACTGCTGCCATCCATTAAAAGCCTGTAATGTAAAGCTTCACATGAAATTCACAAATGTCTGACCACATTATGGGTTTGGAGGAGATTTCAAAGCTGTCACAAAGGTTTATGGTTATCACAGTTCCTGTTTATGGACTGAAAAACCATGGTTATTTCTTTCTGAGAAGGAGTCTTCTTCTGTCGCCAGGCTGGCGTGCAGTGGTGCGATCTCGGCTCACTGCAACCTCCACCTCCCAGGTTCAAGTGATTCTCCTGCCTCAGCCTCCCAAGTAGCTGGGACTACAGGCACACACCACCATGCCCGGCTAATTTTTGTATTTTTAGTAGAGATGGGGTTTCACCATCTTAGCCAGGATGGTCTCCATCTCTTGACCTTGTGATCAGCCTCTTCAGCCTCCCAAAATGCTGAGATTATATTCATGAGCCACCCCACGCCCAGCCCATGGCTATTTATTTATTTATTTTTTGAGACAGGGCATCTCTCTGTTGCCAGGCTAGAGTGCAGTGGCGAGACCTTAGCTCACTGCAACCTTCGACTCCCTAGTTCAAGTGATTCTCCTGCCTCAGCCTCCCAAGCAGCTGGGATCACAGGCACGTACCACCACGCCCAGCTAATTTTTGTATTTTTAGTAGAGACAGGGTTTCACCATGTTGGCCGTGATGATCTCGATCTCCTAACCTCATGATCCGCCAGCCTCGGCCTCCCAAAGTGTTGGGATTACAGGGGTGAGCCACCATGCCCAGCCATGGCTATTTCTAAGTAGTTACTTGGCTTTCTCTGGGACTTCTTTTTCCTCCATACTTTTCCACAGCTAAGTTGCAAGCATAGATTTTTATATGTTTATCTCCCTTGCCTTGTGCTTCTCAGAACTGGAAATAAAAAAAGGAGCTAATGCTAAGGTTTAGACCTCTGGGCCTATTTATTCCAAGATGGTAGCTCTTAACTCTTTGATAGAAAGATGGACACTAGGAACTATCTACCCAGGACTCATACAAACATGTCAACATAAACTCATATAAGCATTTTGCAAATGATTTCAGACAGAAAATCCATGCACTGTCCATGCAGCACAGGTTATGGAACCTGCTCTAGAGGAATTTGCAGCCTGTTCTAAATGTACTTATCTGGCCCTTCCCATCACGACTATGTCCCAACTGCAGGGTTCTTAGGTTTAGTTTTCTGTTAGGGGGAATTTTAGGCAGCAAAATATTCTCAGAAAAATGGAGCTTGGTACACCTCGATGATATAAACCTGAGCTCAAGGTAAGGACAGGGAGTAGAGGGTCAGAAACTTCAAAACAGGTCAGGAGAAGCCAAATGAGCAGACCAAATTGCAGATTAACTGAGTCTTAAGCCTCTAGCTGGAAAGAGACCTGTTGATTGCCTTCCTGAAACACTGTCTCACCATTTCTATTCTTTTTGTAAACTTAATACTGTGATTGTTTTTTGATATGCTAAAGAAGCAATATACCATCCCCAGAAGCTGTTTGTCTTTAAGCTGAGGACCTGGCCTAAACCATCTGAGATAGTAGTGAGGACCCACTTGACCAAAGGTGTAGATATAATGCACAAATTCTCTTTTGGGAAAGAACTATGGTTCTTTCTGTTTAAATTTTTAAAACCAGTGTCATTGTGTCTTTATTCAGATCAGCATTCATAATATCAAATGGCAAAGGAGAAAATAGGTCAAGTGAAAACACTCATATAGAGGAATTTTCTCTTAAAAGATAATGTGTATTGCGCTCGCCTAATTTTTGTATTTTTAGTAGAGATGGGGTTTCATCATCTTGGCCAGGCTGGTCTCGAACTCCTGACCTCATGATCCACTTGTCTTGGCCTCCCAAAGTGCTGCGATTACAGGCATGAGCACAGTGGCGGCTGCCTGTAATTCCAGCTACTTGGGAGGCTGAGGCAGGAGAATCGTTTGAGCCTGGGAGGTGGAAGTTGGAGTGAGCCAAGATCGTGTCATTGCGCTCTAGCCTGGGCGACAGAGCAAGACTCCGTCTCAAATAATAATAATAATAATAATGTATATTAAAACTGTCTCAATCCCCAAACACATCATTATTGATGCTTAAATTATAAAAGACCTTCTAGTTGTTTGTGGACATTAATTTAAAATATCATCAGGCAAAGTTCATTGTAGTTATATGTAGAGATTTTTGGAGTTCTTTTTCATTCCTACCAGAATTATTGTATTTTGCATGTATGTAATCTACCAATGTCATATCAGCATTTCAACCCCCATTCATGTTATATTTTACATAACAAGTTCCAGAAATGAACAGGAAACTCTAGTACTGTTTACTTGAGTTTGTTTTGTATTGCAAAGATCAGATTTCCACTCATCAGATTTACCTAGAAGTTATAACCCTAAAGAATTTCTAAAGATAGGGAACTTTATATTATGAGTCAGTGGCTTACTCTTGAAATTTTAGAACTGAATAAAAATGCATAAGCACTTTATCCTCATGGCATGTGGAAAGCAGTTTCAAATGGCCAGAAGCTGTCCACAATTAGAAGAGTGGTGAGAAAGGGGCTTGATATGAGTTGGATATAAAGACACAAACAGTATCTGAGGCAAGATAGGGGTCTCTTATATTTCCTGTGTTCTGTTCCATTTTGGGAAGAAAGAAAGTTTCTATTAATCTCCTTAAAATGATGACAATAGTTGATTAGCATAAGGAGGAATTTATTAATTTATACAATATCTCTTTATTGAATAAACAGTTTAGAGTATGTTGTTGGTTCCATGCAGAATTTCATATTGGACGGCCAAAATAATGTCATTTCCCAAACACCACATGGTTTTTGATCACTTAAGAGATGTTTTATGTGTTCCGATGAAAGATTTTATGTGAGGGATAATCTGATTATTTCTTAATTTAGACCAGAATTTACATTAGCCAATCTCCTAGAATCTGGGTCTCAGCCTTTTATTTCATAGGTCTGTGGAGAAAAGAAAGGGAACCACATAGTTGGCCCTGGCTCAGCTCCCTTGAGCTGACATGAAGAAGAAAGGTCTTCGCCATTTTATTTTTAAAGCTAACTAGTTGGAATTTCGAGGCAAAGTGGTCCAAATATTTATAACATTCTCACAGTTCTCGTATGAAATCCTAGATTAATCTTCTCATCTGTTACCCCTGAAATGAGCACTTTCTCTTGGATAGTGTTGGGGTTAGGTTCAGTGGCTCAGTCTTAAACTGCCTAGCTTTGAATCCCAGTCCCACCGCCCACTAGCTGTGGGACACAGGGTGAGTCATTTGCCTCATCTGTTCCATAGAAATCATCTATTTCCTATGGTGTTGTGAAGATAATGGATTAATGTAAAAATTAGCATTCAAAAGCCTTGGTTATTTTAGAGTTGATAATAATGATATATGAGGTTGAACTTGACTTCACTTGAGGGCACTGGGCCTTTAAAAAAAAATTGGTTTTTTACAGTTTTACCTCCAAAATTTTGGAAGCCCTAGACTGGCATCTTTGAAGGAAGCAGTAATTCCAACCTGCCCAAACCCTGGGACAATGTCTGACATTAGTAGTTCCAGGTTTCTGAATTTCCCCATTCCCCTCCTCTCTCCACTACTGGAGTGCTGTGGAATAGACTGTGTCCCACTCTGTACAGCTGTCCTCCTTGTTACAAGTGGTTTGGTCGACTTTTGAGGGACATAGAAAGCAGCTTGTTATCCCAAGGAAGGACTGGGAAGACTTAGGGTAGATTGCTACCATTTTCTGGGGCACAAGGAAGAAACTTTCTTGGAATAGCTCAATAATACTTCTTTTACATAACTAACATTTTAAATTGATAATATTTTCGATATATTGGGTTAAATAAAATATATAATTAAATTAATTTTCTCTGTTTCTTTTTACCTTTTGTTATATGACTACTAGAAAATTTAAAATTCCATTTGTGGCTTGCATTGTGGTTTCTATCTGATCATGTGCACTCCCTTAGAGAAACAGAAAAATTTCTGAAGGCAACCATAAGCCTTTGCTTCTAGAGCTCCCCATTAGGACTTGAGGAAATGATTCCTGCCTCAGGTGGGAGATTGGTGTAGGCCACTTCTGATCACAGTTTTAGTGTGGGCCAAGTAGAATAAAAGGACTTGGAGAAAAAAGCAACATCCCTTGGAGGCACATGCCAAGGATTCTGAACAGCAGAATGTATGAACCAAACAGTAGCCATGAGTTTGAATTTTCTGATAAGCCCTTCAAGAAATAACTTAAATCAAGATAGTACAGCACTTCGTAAAGCTTAAAGTGCTATGCTAGCAATCATTCTCAATAATCTATTGACAAAATAAAATGCATCAGTAGTCAATATAAATTTTCTTATTAAGAGGTGACAATGCTTCAAATTTCCATTTTTTGTCTAGTTCATCTGGATATGGTGTCATGGTAGTTCCAAGAAAGGAAGTCAGGGAGGCTGGCTTTCTCATTATGTTCACATTGAGATTTTTCTCTGACTCTTTGGGAATCTCTGCTGTAATATACGCCGAAGCAAAAGTAGAAAATATTTGCTAATAGTGTTAATGCTAAGGGGTGGCTTGGGGGAGCTAAAGCCCCTTCATAGTCTTCATCTTGTCCCCCTAAGCCACAAACAGGAAATCGAAATAAAAATATAGCTTCAAAGCAAAGCTCCTACTCCCTCAGAATTTTTAGTCAGACTCCTATCTCTAAGTCCCTTCTATTTGGCAACTCTGAAGCAGCCCTTAGCCTAATATTAACTGAAGGAGGGCAAAAAATTTACATATCTATATCTATATTTCTACACACACACATTTGAATTTACAAAAACATATGGCAGTGATGGACTTCTCATGATAAAAGGTCAATTTACATGAAAACAGGGAAACCTGTTGGAAACCACTGCCTTTATTTAAAAAAATAGAGTTTATGCAGTGGGTCAGCCATGGTCAAAGAGGAGACCTTTTTACTCTTGCTCATGTAGGAAAGAGACTAAAAATCACTTTTGCAAGTCCATTATCACTCCAAGCCCATTCCCAGGGTATTTAAGTAGCTGGAGGTGGGCGGGGGGAGATATTTTTATAAATGTACTCACAAATGACAGATAAAAACTCTAAGAACTGATATACTAATTCCCACCACTGTAAGACAGTCTTTCAGGAATAGTTTCTGTTCCCCAAGCTGAATGCAAAGCTGTTTAGTGGAACCTGAAATGCTTTCTTTCATAGATATATGTTCCGCATCCTAGTCCTGACCTCCAGAAGCTGATTTAGCTCCTAAAATAATCAAAAGCTTCTACCTATAAAATAAGTCAAAAGAATATAAGCCATATGGGTTTCTACATAACAGCATTTCTGTTGCACAAACTCCCGTGCTCAGAGTGGTATGGGAGATGAAGCCTCCCACAGTCAGACTTTGTTTTATAAGAGGGTGTCTTTGAATAGTCCATCTCATTCCCTCAAAGTTTAACTTACCAATTCAGAACAGTTTCTGCCCTGACAGAGGATGGGGTGGAAGGGTGAGGGCAGTGGGCAGCAGGGAAAAGAGAACATAGCTAAGAAAGGGAGTTAACTGTGCTGGGGTGGAGAGAATCATATTCAGATTTTTGGGACCCTGTGTCCTTTCCCATCCCGGAGGATGAGCACATGAAGATATAAGAAGCAGTAATGGAGGCAGGAGATAGGATAAAGTTACTTCTCCCCCAGCTTTTACAGGTCAGACCTGTTAATAGTAGGCACTGCCCATCTCTTTTCTTTTATCCAAGATTGTGGCAGGTGAGAGTCACTATTAACTGCTTTGATGCTGCAGCATCAGCCTTGCTCTTATGAAGATTAGGAAGTGGAGTTGTCACAACTCCCAGTTCCTAGCCCCAGTAAGAGGCCAGCACATTCTCAGACATATTTCAGTCTCAGCTAAAAGGTTACACTTTAAGAGACTCAAACTCACAGCATAATATCATTTAGCAGTTAGTTAGCACCAACTAACTGCTAAAGTTGCCCCAAATCAAGGCAGCACGATGCCAGGACTTCGGCTCCTGTCCTTCAGTTCCCCAGATAGCCCCACTCTCCCCTTCCTGAGATGGACCAGCCATTCCTGCATGTGACTTTGTGTTCATCAAGTGCATGACTGTAAGCAGAAGAGCACCTGGGTGTATTTCTGACAGTAACATTAAGAGGGTGTTTTGCAAGAGATTACAAATGCTTAGCAAGGCGTTCCTCCAAACATTTCCTCTAGTTATCATTATAGTTTTAAAATTTTCATGGCCACAAAGAATTACATTCCAATATATAAATTGGGAAACCTATAAACTAGATGTTTGTTGGACTTTTAAGGCAAATAAATGTTCTAAACTTCTGCAACAGGGACCCTTCTCATCTGGGACCATTTTCAATGGCAGCTGGAACGCTTGGGTTGGGTACTACATTTTGCCCTGGCAGGAAGAGAAGGCAAGCGAGCTAGCATCAGTGGGTAAGAGGTACAGGGCAGCAAACTGCAGCTCCATGTAGTCAGGTTGGAACAGTGACAGCCATCCTAAGGTGGAAGGGGCTGCCTCTTTCTCAATTACTAAGCCAAGATAGGCAACAGCGAGAAAGGGACACTGCACGGGGCTAGGATGAGGAGTTTGGCTGGCTTAGCCGATGCCCAGGACTCCCTTTCGGAGGGTCTGTATTACTGTATAAGAAACTCTAGCCTAGCAAGGCCCATAAGCCAGGATTGAGGGAGGAAGGAAGTGGGCTAAAGAGGAGAAGCGAGTGGGGAAGGCTGCAGATCTTTACAAATTAGGACATTCTTTTACAAGTTGCAAAAAGTTTGTAGGGCAATGGAAAGGGTGGAGGCATCAGGGGAAAGCATGAGAAGGCTGAGCAGAGCCAGGCTGTGGAAACGTAGGGAGTGACTTACCGTGAAAGGAAAGGAGCAGACGGCGAAGGTGATGGTCATGATAGCCAGGAGAATGAGGTGGTCCGTCTCTTCCGTCATGGACACCCTTTCCCCTCTCCTGCGGGCCCGGGGGCCGCACCGGCCACTGCCCAAAGAAGGTCCACAGCGGCTTCTCCGGCTTCGGCGGTACATGCGGATGAGGTTGAGGATGACACTGAAGTTGCAGGCGAGCACTGCAACGATGAGGAGCAGCAGCAGGGTGGCGTACAGCTGCAGGTAAGCGGTCTGCCCGTGCCGGATGAAGCACCAGGTCCCGGGGCAGTACTGGACGTACTGCCCGTAGTTCAGCAGTGGCAGCGAGCAGAAGAGCAGGGAGACTGCGTAGATGGCGGGCAGCACAGCTAGGCCCCCGGAGCGCGAGACGCGGCGCTGGTAGAAGTAGGGGTGCCCGATCGAGAGGTAGCGCTCCAGGGCCATGGCGAAGAGCATGAGCATCGTGGCCAGGCTGAAGAAGGTCATGGCAAAAGCAAAGTAGGTGCACGCGCGGCTCTCGGGCGCCAGTGCCACCAGGGTCTGGTTCCGCGCGTATGAAGCCAGTACCACAGGGCTTATGAGGCAGGTCCCGAGCAGGTCGGTGAACACCAGCTCGGTCACCAGCACGTGGAACAAGGAGAGGGAGCTCCTGCGGCCAGCGCTGCACCCCGCGTCCCCCCGCCAGCGGCGCGACAGCAGCGCCAGCGCGATGAGGTTCCCCAGCACCCCCGCCGAGAACATCGCGGAACTGATGGCTGGGCTTTCGCCCGGGGGAAGCCACTGTCGCGTCTCGCAGTCATTGGAGGCATTGCCCATGGTGGGGTGCCTGGAAAAGAGATGCGCCCTCCTCTCCTGGCCTTTACCTGGGAGGAGGAGGGTCTGAGAGCCGGAGCGTTCCGAGACTCAGAGGAAAAAGGGGAGGGACTGAAATACAGAGTCCCCTTCCCGCACCCAGCGCGCCGACGGCGGCTAGTCCTGGGTCTCCCGCCGCGCGCGCGGAGTGGTGGTGGTGGCTCGGCTGCTGCATCCGAGCAGCACTCGAGGCTCCCGCGCCTACCCTGCTGCCGGCGCCTGCTGGGGCCTGGAGCCAGAGCCTAGGGGAGTCGTCGTCTCCGCCCCCACACCATGGTGGTGGGGGGGTGAGGGTGGGGCGGGCCCACGAGTGCTGGCCAGGCCTTGCAAGTACGAGTGTTTGCGAGTTGCCGGGGAGGCAGGACACGTCATTCTCGCGGGGGCGTTCCGAGTCCCTAGGGCACGCCGGAGAAGGAGTCTGAGCACCCACTGGGCACCGTACTGGGCAGAGGCACTCGGGGTGCTTGTGTTCGGGAGCTGCCTACTGCCGGCGGGAGAGGCGTTTCTCGCTTCCTTGGGGTCCGGTACTCCAAGCGCAGGGCAGTCTGACCTCGGCTGGGAAGTGTTAAGCCCCAGCAGAATGCTGTGAGGGAGCGCAGAAGCACTTGAGGGGTCGGCGCAGAACGCACAGAAGATCGGGTCAACGAGCAAAGCAAAGGGACTCACCAAACAATGAAGTTAGGAGAACCCAATCCCGTGAAATGAGTGGAACAAGGGAATAACAGTCCAAAGACAGCTTGAAGTAAGATCAGTATGTTTTGGTTTGTTTTACCACTCCCTGTAAGATATACTAAGAAGGGGGGACAAAGATTGGGAGGAAGTGTAAAGCAAGTCTGTCCATCCAAGGAACCAACCCATGCAATGCGCACCACCGAGCGGCCTGCTGCACTGCTGCTTTGATTCGGTTACTGGCATTTCGCCTTTTCCTATGTCAACAGCATAACGGATAACCACTTGTTTAAGCAATAATTTAAAAAAAGAGTGTTTCTTGTAATTGTGCAGAATGTGTGGATATAACATGAAAACCATTGCACATCACTGTTTTGTCCTGAAGCTCAGTCTTGTAAGAAAATGTTGATATTGTTTTCAGCTGCTTATCTTTACATGTTCTGTTAACCACATAGTATCCATCCGGAAAGACTTGTTCCTGGCAGTGTATTGGTAAGTGGCCAGTTTCATACTGGAGCTGACAATAATGGTTTCCTACCACATGTTGTGATAATTGCAGAGTCGTGAAAATGGGCTGATGTTTAGCACAAAACAAAACAAAATTCAGTTTGGCAGACAACGTGGGTAACTGTGTTCTATAAGAAGTCACATTCACTTGGGGAAGGGAGGCCGACTGGGAAGTGAAGGCCCTGCGTAGGAAACCGGCAAGAAAGAGAGTCATCACGTGGGAGGAAGGAAAGGTTGCCTGCTGAAGAGCCTGTCTTGCTACAGCCTGCTTACCCTCCATGAATATTTTTTACCAACTTTGATGATTCTGGCCTGGGGACTGGAATGTACATTGCGGCGGGGGGGCGGGGGGGTCCCACTACAACAAGCATAGTTTACTGGATCACTTGCAAGGTTTACAGGCCCATTTTCATATATCAGCAGCCACTACCTCAATCCTTAAACTTCACATGGCATGGATTCCTAGGAAAGAGGACCTTAACTCCTACAGTTTTTCTCTCAAGCTGTAAACTCTGCAGGTCAGTAACAACTTATCACTAATCTTTGCCATCCATCTCTGGCTAGTCCCCTACTCCAACTTTTCCCCATCTCATCCCAAGCAATGGGAAAACATTAAACTTAAATCAGAAGTGTTTCTTAATAGGAAAACACTATGAGTCTGGTTTATAGCATAATTCTGCACTGCAGTTTTACTATTAAATAAGGGATTTTAGATTCACTGAATTTTCGCAGTGCTTATTTTACAAATGTTTTTATACCTTTTTAATTTTCATAAAGCCCCTCACAACAAAAACTTACTATTGAACCTTTCCTCTATGTTTGTCTCTAGCTTTTCTTTGGATGGGTGACTGGTGGCAGGCCTGCCACTGGTTTTGATGAATACCAGAGCAAGAGTGCAATTGAAGATCCCCTTATCTTCCTAAACCCTGACTCAGTCTTGCACCACAAGGAGACGTGCATAGAAATATGAGGGCAGTATAGTTCTTGATAACCAAGCTCTATCCCAAAAGCCACCTCTTGGTCCTGGAAATATGCACCTCAAACATACAGTTGACCCTTGAATGGATGGACTTAGGGAAGATGCCTGATCAAGCCCTAGAAGTGAGCTATGGGATCAGCATTTGAGCGGGAAATTTCATGATCTCCAGTACCTGGAAGGTGGTCTATAATGGAGGGGGAATGGGGTCTGGGTGAGTAGTGCCCTGAAGGTGTCTCACCTGTGGTGAGGTATGTGACAAGAGGAAGACTAGAGAGGGTCCTATAAATCTTGGGGGGCCAGTATCCTATTAATTACTGTGTTGCTCAGCATTACATGTTCAAATTACTCCTTTTAATTGCTTCCAGAATTTGGACAGAATACATACATACGTATATGTGTGTGTGTGCGCGTGCGTGTGTGTTTGGTTTAACAGTTCTGCTATATTCCATGTTGCTAGATTGCTGAATAGGAGGGTTGATAAGTTTGCTGTCACTACTTAGCAACTGGACCATCACATTTGTTCCTTTGAGTACACATCTTATGTTGCTTGTCAGTTACCCCCAATTAATTTTGTGGTTTAAAACCTACTTCTTCCCATTTCTAATTTTAGTGTCAGCATCTTGATATAGTTTCAGTTCACATAGAGCCTAGAGTTTCTTAACAGAAAACAGATTAACACCCTCAATTCTAGAACTGAGCCATGGAGCTTTGCTAATTGTTTAGTTCCTATTTGTGGGTCCATTGTATGTGGAGAACACTATGGTGGTTAATTTTATGTGTGGACTTGAGTAAGCCATGGGGTGCCCAGGTAGCTGGTTAAACATTATGGCAGAGTATGTCTGTGAAAGTGCTCCTAGAGGAGATTAGCATTTGAGTTGGTGGACTGAGTGAAACACATGCCCTCCTCAGTGTGGGTGGACTTCATCCAATCCATTAGGGATTGAATAGAACTAAAAAAGTGGGGGAAGGTTGAATTCACTCTCTGCCGTACTGCATGAGTTGGGACATTGTTCTTCTCCTGCTGTTGACATTCATGGTTTTCAGGCCTTTAGACCAGGACTGGAATCTACACCCTTGGCTCTTCAGCCTGCAGACCTTCAAACTCTGTCACTATCTTTACTGGGTCTCCAGCTTGTACATGACAGATTATGGGACTTCTCAGTCTCCATAATTGAAAGAGTTGATACTTTATAATAATCTTTATATATATCCATCCTTCTGGTTCTGTGTTTCTGGCAAACCCCAACTAATACCTACTTCTTAAAGTCTAAAGTTTATAGCGTTAATTTACGTATCCATGAACTCAAAGGACTGTGGAAGGTGGGTTACTTCCTGTAGGTCATTCTTCAAGACAAGGCAAAGATAAACATAAAGGAAAAGAGAGTTGCTTGGTCAGAAAGCTAACATTAATTCTTGTTCGTAGTTCTATTGATATTACTTTCTTCTTTCAAAAGATGAGTTTAAATTTATATTTTATGATTCCTCTGCATGCATAAACACATTTTTTTTCAAACTGAGTTCTAAGATCACTATCTGTGTCCTGTGGTATTCTAGACAAAGTCTATACCACTTCACTGCAGGAAGAAGAAGCCACCAAGAAAAGAGACAGGATTTATTGAAAGTACAAGGTGAGAGTTCACTGCCCACTGGGGGTCTATTTTTTCATTTTTTCTCATCTAAGAAGTTCAAAGATTATAGGCTGGTTGAACTTCCAGGACCCAGGCTGCTTCTTTCTCCAGCCCTGTGATTGCTAGTATGCTGGCTTTGTGTCCCCATGCTCTCCCCATGTAGCTAGCAGCTGCTGCCTGTATCAGTCGGGATTCAGTCAGAGAAACAAAGCCGCTACAAGTGATTTAAAAAATGCACTAGGCCTGCATTGTCCAATATTGTAGCAACTAGCCACACCTGGTTATTTAAATTTAAATTAATTAACATTAAATAAGAGTAACAACAGCTCCTCTGCTGCACTAGGTATGTTTCAAATGCTCAATAACCACATGAGACTAGTGGCTATCATATTCAGCAGCTAAGGTATAAAACACTTCCATCATCACAGAAAGTTCTGCTGGACAGTGCTGCCTTAGAGTTTGCAGGATGTGAGAGCTGGTGGAGGAGTCCTGGCATGGCTGTTTGTTGTCTTTGGTTCTAATGTTGAGTCTGAAGTCACTATAGGTCAGCCAGGATGGCAGTCAAGGTAGAAAGTTGGATGTGGAATGATAGCAAGAACAGACTGGAATCTGTGAGAACAAACTGAAATTCATGAATGACTGAAGTCCTTTAGAACAAACTGTATCTGCATGTGTCTGTCACTGCCTCTAGCCTCAATAATGAGGTGTCCTGCAAAACGTGCTGGCACCCTTTACTGAGCTACAGATGCACTTGGCTTAGGGCTTGAAGAAGCCGTAGGAGGAGATCTGGTGGGAGCAGGAGGAACTGTGAGTCTTTCTGCTGCCCCATGCCAGCAAGGTGAGGCAGCAGGTGAGTGGCAGTGTGTGAGAATTGCCAATGTTCCTCATGCCTTGTGTTGTCCTTCAGAGCATAAAAGGACATGGCTGCTGCTTAGCTGCTGCCTCCCAGATCTCATGCGACATTTCCCTTGTGGCCCATGCTAACCTGGAACTGTGGGAGGATTCTGGATAACAGATGCTGCTTAGCTGGACCAAAACAATACAAAGCCAGCACACTGTCCCACGGGTCTAGGCATCAAGTCTGCGTGGAAGCCAGGAGCAAGAGAGAAACAGTGCCAGTGAGCTTGCTCTCTTATGCCCGTTTCTTCCTTCAGGAAAGCAAAAGGCTTTCTAGAAGCACCCCAATAGAGTTCCCTCTATCTTGTAAGCCAGAATTTGGTCACATTTTTTTATCATCCGTGAACTCCAAAAGAGGCCTACAGAGGGGGTGTTGAGTTTTTCCAGCCTCTTCTAGAGTAGAAGCAGGGAAGCGAGAAGGGGCTGGGAACAGCTATTGAGTTAGTCACCCAAAAGTGTCTGCTGCAGATCTGTATGATGCATTCCTCATCACTCCCCTCCTGAGAGCTAGAGAAGAAGTTCAAGAACACCTATTCCAAATTCTTCATTTGCATGTGAACAAATGGAGGCATTGAAAGGTTAAGTGGCTTACTCAAGGACACACAGAGTTAGTGCAATATATCTGGGAGTATGGTAGCCAAACCATCTTATTTATGCTCCAGGCCACTATATATTGCACATACTGCCCATTAAAACCCAGAAAGAAGTACCTGGAAAGATACTCATCCTCAGCACTAGAACCAAATCGCTCAACAAAATTTAAAAGTTATTTTTTGTCTGATGGTAAAGATTGGTAGCTTGGAAAGATTGCACACATCCAGTATGATCAAAGACATAGAGAAATGGGTCTGTTGTTGGTGACAGAATGAGGGCAAATTTACATGCATAAGGATTTGTATAGAACAGCATCTATAAGGATGTTCAACAAAATATTAATAGTAATTTCTTTAAGTAGTACTTTCTTTTTTATACCTGTCTGTTTTGGTTGATTTTTCTGTAAGTATGAATTACCTTTATATTAGAATGCAAGGAAGCTGCTTTTTGTTTAGATAAAAATTATCATCATTGGAGAACATAGTCTTCCTACTTGGTAGAAGGTGGGGACTTAGATGTTAATGATTTAAATTCTCTTCCAGTTCTACTCTTTAGTGAGTGGGCAGGTCTTGCCAGCTGTTTGAAGCCAATCAGGAGGATTGGAGATACTATTATGTTTTTCACAAGGGTTTTACAATTGTCATGTTTATTTGAAGACTGGAAATCATTACACATTATGCATAATTTCTATCAAAATGATACCCTGCTTCATGTCAAGCAATGATTTTGACATTAGGTTATTGTCATCCCTGAGTGTCATTGCTTAATCCAGTTCTGACACTAGCATCTCCAGGAAGTTCCTCTTTCCTAAAGGTGGCAACGAGTCCACCTGAATTTCAAAAAAAAAAAAAAGTAGTAAATAGAAACCAACTTCCAGATAGCCCAGATTTTGAATTTAATAAATATGTTCAAAGAATGAGAGAAATTGTCAAGGGACAAGTAGGGAATCTCAGTGGAGAAATGGAAACTCTAAAAAGAACTCAATGGAAATTCTAGAATTAAAATTTACAGCAGGTTAGAGTTGGCAAAAGAGTGAACTTGAAGACTAGTCATTTCTTTCCATGTCCTCATTACTTCTGTGCTCATGGGAGATATTCTTATGCTTTCCATACTGTGTAAGACTTAGAGAACTATTGTTTCCTTCTGCTTGCCCTGTTTATACCCATGTGAGGCATAGGTTTTCTATGCTGTCAGATCCCCAAAACTTTGGGGGAGTACAGGACCACATTTTTCAAGAAATCTCTGTGTTAACATCTAAGCTCTCCTTGTTCTCTTGAGCTTCACCCTCTCTCCTTCACAGCCTGAGGAACTAGATGGGCGAGAAGTGGTGAAACTTTGCTATTCTTCATCTTCTGGCATCTAGGCCTCCTCTAAGCCTAGGGTTTTGTAAGTCATAAGCCAAGAATTGATACCTGTGTTCTTTAAGGTCTGTTATATTGTTCTTTCTCTGAAGGAGTAAGCAGAGAATACCCTAGCTGCTGCTAAAACTGGGGAAAGCTCTGGCATATCAGGAAGTACTGGGCAAGAAGTACTACGCAAAAAGTACAGAGATTAATATGTCGAATTATTATCTGGCTGCATTTGCTTGCATGTAGGTGTGTATGTGTATCCAAGGTTCGGTGGAACTCACTACCACCTCACAGGATTGTTTGAGAAACAGTTTGATAAAGTCTTTGCAAAACCCTGAGTCAATAAAAAGCGCTTTACAAGTGGATGCAAGAGTACAACAGTTCTCTTGTCCTCAGTCAGGAAATACCAGAAAGGTAAATCTACAGTACTTCTTCTTAGCTCCGGGAGTTAGATCAAACGAGTTAACATGCTTGTGTTAGGAAGGCAGATTACCTGTGATCCTAAATTTCCTAAACTGGTAGAGAAAAATGAATGCCATTTAATCATGAAAATTCTTTTTCTTAGAGAGGTTCGTTTTCAAGGACAGAACCAACTGTGAGGTAGAATGGGATATATAACACCAAAAGCAAGGCTATGGTTATTTAATTTGTTCTTACAAAGTAACAACTCATTATAGGAAATTCAAAAAATAAATAAAAGGAAAAAAGTCACCCATGAATTCTCCTTCAGAAATGGTAACTCTTAACATTTTGACGGATTTCCTTCCATTTTTCTTCTATGCACTGTGTTCCACAGTTGTAACATTGCATATGAAATTTTATTTACTGCTTTTCAAAAACTTAACATTATAATAACTTATGTTACATATATGTTTTAAAAACCTTAAAAATATGTATGTCCTGAGACCTAGAAATTGCATTTCTAGAAATCTATCATATTGATTTCTATATTTTCTGGGGATGTATTTACTGAGGCAGCATGGTATAGTTTTAAGAGAATGGGCTTTGAAGTCAGAGCTCTGTGAAATCAAATTTTAGCTCTGTTCTTAATCAAGTTACCTCACTTCTATGTGCCTCAATTTCCTCATCTGTAATATGGGGATAATAGCAGTACCTGTAATACTTCATAGGTTGCAGTGGAACCCAGGGCCTGGCCCATAGAAAGCATTCAGCAGGTGTCAGCTGTTTCAATATTGAGCACTTATTATGTGCCAGGCCCTGAGGGACCATGCTGACATGGTCTCTGCCCTAATGAAGTGATAACAAGATAATAATAATGACAAAACCATAGTTTATTAAGGGCTTGTTACATTCCCCAAACTGCTAAGGCCTTCATATGCATTATTTCATTCATCTTATTTATTTATTTAGAGTCTCATTTTGTTACCCAGGCTGGATGGAGTGAAGTGGCACAATCATAGCTCACTGCAGCCTTGAACTTCTGGGTTCAAGCCATCCTCCTGCCTCAACCACCTGAGTAGCTGGGACTATGGCTGTATACCATCATGCCTGGCTAATTTTTTTTTTTATAGACAGGGTCTCACGATGTTGCCCAGGCTAATCTCAAACTCCTGGCCTCAAGCAGTCCTTCTGCTTCAGCTACCAAGTGTCATTAATCAGTATTTTTTTTTTTTTTTTGAGATGGAGTCTGGCTCTGTTGCCCAGGCTGGAGTGAAGTGGAGCGATTTCGGCTTACTGAAACCTCCACCTCCCAGGTTCAAGCAATTCTTCAACCTCGCCTCCCGAGTAGCTGGGATTACAGGTGCCCACCACCATGTCCAGCTAATTTTTGCATTTTTAGTTGAGACATGGTTTCACCATGTTGGCCAGGCTGGTCTCGAACTCCTGACCTCAGGCAATCCGCCCACCTTGGCCTCCCAAAGTGCTGGGATTACAGGTGTGAGCCACTGTGCCTGACAAATCTTCATGACAATTCTATAGGAGGGGTCAGATATATCTCAATTTTACAGATGAGAAAACTGAGGTTAAAAATTCAAAGTTGTAAGTATAAAGAAGTTCCTTTCTGTATTATCTGTAATGCATTAATATTGGGAACTAGCCTAGATGTCAGTCAAAAGGGAGTTATACAAATGTATTATGTGTATCTGTTCAATGGAATATTATGCAACTATTTAAAAATATAGTTCTTTATTTATTGACACGGTTAGATGTCTGCAATGTCAAATGGATGCAGTGAGTCATGAAACACTATGTATAGTGTGATTAGTTTTTATAAAAATAAACACTTATGCCAAGATAATAGGTCTAGTGGACTTTTCATTGAAAAAAAGGTTCCAGTATATAATCTTCACTGTTATCTCTTTTCATAAACATTAAATTTACTTATTCAGATTCTACTTATTAAAGGATCAATGCTCAATGTTAAAACAATGATCATTTTAATAAATAATAAATATTTAATACCTAGTATATCAGTTATCTATTTCTGTATAACAGACCACTTCAAAATTTAGTAGTTTAAAACAGTCATTTTATTGTTTTATGATTAATGGGTCAATTACGCTGGGCTAGACTCATCTAGGAGGTTCTTGTGCTGGTCTTGTATGGACTCAGTCTTGTGGCTGCTGTGTTCTGGTGGCTTGACTGGGGATTAGTTTGTCTGAGAGGCCTCAGCTGGCAAGGCCCATCTCATTTCCCAGAAGGTTAGTTTGGGCTGGCTCCTGTAATGGCACAATGTTCCGAAAGGGCGAAAGTGGATCCTGTAAGGCCCAGATAAGGAAGTTTCACACCATCACTTCCACCACATTCTGCTAATCAACGTAAGTCCCAAGGCCCGACTGGATAAAAGGAGGGGGAAACAGACTGCACCTCTTGATGGGAGCAGTGTGCATACAGCGACAAAGGAATAATTGCAGTCATTTTTGCAAACAATCTGCCATTCCTAGTATAAAATCAGTACTTACCGTAATTATTATATTTACACAATAGCTTTATTTTCTTTAACATGGAAACAGAAAGTATTAACCCATAGAGAATTTCACTCCTGGACCATTTATCATACTTTGAGTTTCTGACTCACTCTCCACAGAGAGAAAGTAGCTATCACTTGACATAATTGGAAAAAGGGCAAGAAAAGAGTCAGCTTATACCCTGGACGTTTGCCACTTCCATTTCTGTTGCCTGCCCCCAGAATCCAATACATAGTATCACAAATGGGAAATACCAAATCCCCACTCTCCTTTCTGGAGTTTCAACTCTTCCTTCTATTTTTTCTTCAGTGTCCTCACATCAAATCCAGGAGAATTAGGAGGGAGGAGAACACTGACTTCAGAAAGATAGCAGATGGAAATGTGATTCATTTTTATTATGTGAGGATGTAGAGATGTATTCTGTAATTTGACTTGATATCAAATATTGTCACAGAGGGTGTGTTTCATTATAAGGATAATTATGTGCTAAAAGGGAAACTCTTCAAGGCCATTGCTGAGTTCTATGTTTTCTCCTTCCCATATCCCTTTGCCTTCTAACATACCATGTAATGTAGTTATTTATTGTTTTTTGCTTGTTAACTGTTTCTCGCTACTGGGATATAAGTCCCCAGAAGACAGGAATCTTTGTCTTTTTAATTCATTGAGGTATCCATAAGGATTAGAACATGCCTGGCATAGAGTAAGTCCTCAATACAGATGTGCTGAATGAATGAAGGAGGGACTGGGAGACTTGGCCTGGCTGCTGGAAGGTCTAATATGAGTGTAGATAACTGGCCTTGACTTTCGTAGAATGTGCCTGCACTGGGGACCCTCCTGAGAGCTCTTTCTCTGGAATGGTGGGAACAAAAACCTGAATAGAGAGGAGCTAAGAAAGAGAATTAAAAGGTGAGAAAGTAAAGCTAGGAATGAAGACAACATGAATTGGAAGAGCTTTGCGGGTGTTGAAAAATTTAGTGGTAGCTGGAGGGGCCATGAGGTTAAGAGAAGTTTGGTTTTTAAAATGGATAGTAGCATATAGATGGAAATCATCCTAAGGGAGGGAGAAAAAGATGATACAGAAGAGAAAAACTGTACTTGCCAGCACAGACACCTTGAGAACATGAGAGGGATTTAGGGCACAAGTAGAGGAGTGCTATGGAGAACAGCAGGTGCCTTTCTTCCGCCAAGGCAGGATGGAAGCCAGTGTACATGGGCACAGGTGTAGGTAGCTTGCTGGAACTGGCAGTGCAGCATGAGGAGGCTGTGGAAGAAAAAAAGAGGGAATGTTGGCGATTTCAAGTAGAAAAGATATGTATGACTCTTGGAATAGAAAAGTGCATTCGTTGGGAAAGTGTGATCATTAATATCTCACTCAGTGAGGATAAAACGTAGTGGAACTTGGCATTTATAAAGGCAGCATGCCATACTTCCCCCTGAAGCTGGTTTCACATCCATTGTTCTAGAGCTCAGTGAATGGCATGATTGTTCACGCAGTTGCCCAAGCTAGAAACCTGGAGTCATGCTTGACTTTTCCCTCTTCCTTGGGCTCTACATCTAAATAATCACCAAATCCTGTTGGCGATTATTTCTTGTTTATTTATTTATTTTTTCAGAGACAGGTCCTCTCTCTGTCGCTCAGGCTGGAGTACAGTGGCACGATCACAGCTTGCAGCAGCCTCAACCTCTTGGGCTCAAGCAATCCTCCTGCCTCAGCCTCCCAAAGTGCTGGGATTATGGGCATGAGGCACAGCATCCGGCCCTTGTTGGTGACTACTTCTAAACACATTGAGATCTGTTCACTTCTCTGTATACCCACTGCTACTTTCTTAGATCTGGTTATGTGAATTACTTCAGGATAGGTCTCTCACTGGGTTTCCAGCCTCTAGTCCTTCTCACGTCTGTGAAATACTCCATATTATAGCCAGATCACCTGAAGGAGCTCTGCTCATGGCTGTTCCTTGTCTCTCAAGCGCCTTCAGGTGAAAGTCTAAATTCTCCAACTTGGCATACAAGACTCTTCATGCCCTGGCTCCTGTCTACCTCTCCACAAGGCCTTGTTGTTGTCGGAGAAGAGACAACAACAGTACAATTTGAAAACTGATAAGAAAATGGACAACAAAACACTGACTGGCAAATAAGGATAAATGCTTTTTATACGTGTGAGTTGTAAAGCTGAAAATTAAAAAGTAGAAAGTCTTTCATAGTAGACAAAACATGCACAGATATATAGTATAAGAGTATTTCTAAATTAATGACAGAGAAGAACATTCACAAAAATATTAAGTGTAAATTGGGGACTGAGATAATGCCCAGAGGAAGGAATATTATCTGTAAAATCTAAGTTAAAAAGTATGTACAATGCAAAGGCATAAAAATGATGCAATGGACTTTGGGGACTTGGAGAAAGGGCGGTGGGTGGTGAGGAATACAAGACTACACACTGGCTATAGCGTACACTGCTCAGGAAATTGCGGTCTCACTGAGATCTGAGATCTCACTGACTTAGAAATTGCCAGTGAAGAACTTATTCATGTACAAAAACAAATCAATAGACAAATTTAAAAATGCTAAAAATATTTTTTAAATGGAAAATAAAAATAAAAAGTATGTCCAAATTGGGAGCCCACCCCTACTCAAATTTGCAACAGTTTGAAAATCAAAAAGAATAATGATTTAATGAATTAAATCACATTAAAATTTTAAAATCTATGTTTCTATAGGGATACTAAAAAAAGAGAAAACCAAAATGAGAACTAATAAATCATCATTTGCGATGGCTTGAAAATTGACTTCTTGCTTTGACGATTGGTAACAAAAGAGAAAAATTAAGCATTTATCTATCTAACCTTTATGTAAGAAATGTATCTTAGAGTAACCAAATAGCTCCAACTGAACAGGGAAAGTTCTGTTTACAGAAGAATCCTAGGCAAGAATGTAGAAGAATGACAGAATTAGAAAATCAGTATTCTGTCACTCAATAAAAGCCTGAGACTATTAGCCTAACCCAGGGATGAATCTTAGCAAGCAATTAATCTCTATCTTCTCTAATATGATGAAGATGCAACATGAAGTATACCACCATCTATGACAGATTAAAAAATTAACTTGAGGCAGGGCATGGTGGCTCATGCCTGTAATACCAACACTTTAGGAGGCCGAAGTGGGTGGATCATGAGGTCAAGAGTTCGAGACCATCCTGGCCAACATGGTGAAACCCTGTCTCTACTAAAAATACAAAAATTAGCTGGGCGTGGTGGCGTGTGCCTATAGTCCCAGCTACTCAGTAGGCTGAGGCAAGAGAATTGCTTAAACCCAGGAGGCTGAGGTTGCAGTGAGCTGAGATCATGCCATTGCATTCGATCCTTGTGACAGAACAAGACTCTGTCTTGGAAAAAAAAAATTAACTTGAATTTATTGTATTTAGTTTTAACGTTCAGACAGAAACTTCAGCAGTTGAGGAAGAAGTTGAATGGCATGGTAGATGGCAAGCAGATAAAGTCAGGAATTAGGAAAACTGGCCTGGTTGCCTCTCCAACAAGTCAGAGTCGTTAAAAAGAAGAAATACAGGGCCAGGTGCAGTGGCTCATGCCTGTAGGCCCAGCACTTTGGGAGGCTGAGGTGAGTGAATTGCTTAAGCCCAGGAGTTTGAGACCAGCCTGGGCAACATGGCAAAACCCTATCTCTATTTAAAAACAGAAAAAATAGCTGGGCAACTTGGGAAGCTGAGGCAGGAGGACTGATCGAGTCCAGGAGGTTGAGGTTGCAGTGAGCTGTGATTGCACCACAGCACTCCAGCCTGGGTGATAGAACAAGAATGTCTCAAAACAAAAAAAGAAGAAGGAGGAAGAAGAAGGGAAACTTGGCTAGATCAAGAGACTTAAAGGACATTTCAACCGGAAGCAACGCATGATCCTGGATTGGGCTGTGGGTTGAACAAATGAACTATAAGGGACACATTGGGAACAAATTGTGGAAATTTGAATATGGACTAGATATTAGACAAGATGAAAATGTATTGACATGGAAAGCTGGAGAACCTTAAGTTAAATTAGCAAGGGTTTTGGGTTTGGGGGAAATAACTTTCTACAATGCTTATATCCTTTTAAATAATAGTAAAAAGTAATTATAATACTAAGTAGTAGTAGTCGTAGTTTAAAAGTGCAGAGAAGATGGATGAAGATGTCCCTACAGTCAGGAAGTGAACTCTAGCACCTCCATTTTGGGCAAGGGCTCCACAGCTGGGATGGTCCTGCAGGATCCTGGCCTTTTATCTCATCTGTCAGACTAGATCCAATAGAGGACTAAGATTCCTGAGCAAGCCTTCCCCTAATAGATAAGTGTGATGGGGCATTTCTACCTCTGGTAGAAATGAACTATGAGATGAACTATAGATGAACTGTGAGAAATAGTTCATCTGCTGTTCTCTTCAGTCCATGAGCCCAGAGAGCAACTAGGACTTGTTATGTTATTTGAAAAGATGTTCATTATTCGGGTCAGAAGAAAAAAGAGTTCTCAGGTTCCTATCATCCCCATCTTTTATTGCCTTTGTTGTTGTCTGGGTGTATAAAGATGGAGGGAGGAGTAAGTACTTGTGAAGAAGCTATGGCTGTTCATGTTGTTCTCGATTCCAAGTAGTTTCATGGCAAAACTGGATTACAAGAAGGAAATTATGCACCTTAATTAGAGTTTTTGAAATTCAAAAGCAACAAACTTGAGAACATTTAGAGTAGACTCAGAGCTAGAAAGTGGCTGACCTTGAGGGTTATCCAAAGCTAAACCCCATCTCCTTTTGCAACTGGCATAGCAAGAGACACATTGGATCCTTGATCAGATTTGCCCTGCCTCGGTAGACACCTAGTCAAATTAACTAATGCATCAAAGATACACATTCTTTCCTTTCCTTTTCTTGGTGCTCTGTGGAATTCAGCATTAATAGGATACCAATGACAAACAAACAACAACAACAACAACAGAAAGTTAAATGGGCTGATAGCACTTTTCTTTGGAAGTTCAAGGAAAAGTTATTAAATTATAATTCTATGTCACTAATATTAGGACTTTGAGAGTCACTTGTATCCTTGATTTTCTTTTCCTTTTCATCATTTTCCTCTCTACCAGGAACTACAACTCAAAATGATGATATACTCAATGCAAGAAAATTGGTGTCACTTAAAAACAGCACTAATAATAGAAAATAAATTACTTATAGCTAGAGGTCATCTTCCGTATATAAGACTAGATTATCTACACCAGACTACACTATGGATAAACTGCAGTAGATTACTGTGTTTTCTTGCCCTTCTAAAATTCTTGACTGCTGTGAAACAGATCGTTATGATTATGAAGTATTTTAAGCACTTGTGCTCCCTCTAGAGGAGCAATATAAAAAAACTCAGGGCTGTCAATGTCAAGATTTTGAGGTTAAATTTTGGTGTCATTTAAAGAAGAAAGAGCTCATGTGGAAATAATTATCAAAATCTAGTTTTAATTAACTATAATTTATAAATTATAAAAGTAGTAATTCTCCATAATCATACCTTTTAATATTACTGTTTCTAAATTGAAATATGTCCTTCCACTTTTGTCTGCTCTATAATACACATAAAATGCTGCTTCCTGCTTTATTTTTTCATATTGTATTTTCTTTTCTTTTTTTTTTGAGATGAAGTCTTGCTCTGTCACCAGGCCGGAGTGCAGTGGCATGATCTCAGCTCACTGCAACCTCGGCCTCCCAGCTCCAAGAAGTTCTCTGCCTTAGCCTTCCAAGTAGCTGAGATTACAGGCACCTGCCACCACACCTGGCTAATTTTTGTATTTTTAGTAGAGACGGGGTTTCACCATCTTGGCCAGGCTGATCTTGAACTCCTGACCTCATGATCCATCTGCCTCAGCCTCCCAGAGTGCTGGGATTACAGGCATGAGCCACCATGCCCGGCCTCATATTGTATTTTCTTTTAAATTTTTAAACTGTTTTTGGAGACAAGGTCTCATTCTGTTGCCCAGATTAAAGACAGTGGATCAGTCTCAGTTCACTGTAACCTTTTCCTCCTGGGCTCAAACGATCCTCCCACCTCAGCCTCCTGAGTAGCTGAGACTATGGGTACTTGCCACCACGCCCGGTTAATGCTTTGTATTTTGGGGAGCAATGGGGTTTTGCTAATGTTGCCCATGCTGCTCTTGAACTCTTGGCCTCAAACAATCTGCCCACCTTGGCCTCCCAAAGTGCTAGGATCATAGGCATGAGCCACCATGCCTGGACTACTTCTTGGTTGTTCGTTTGTTTGCTTTTGAGCGGGAGCCTCACTGTGTCACCCAGGCTGGAGTACTGTGGCAGGATCTCGGCTCACTGCAATCTCTGCCTCCCAGATTCAAGCAGTTTTCCCACCTCAGCCTCCCGAGTAGCTGGGATTACAGGTGCCCGCCACCACACACAGCTAATTTTTTGTATTTTGGTAGAGATAGGGTTTCACCATTTTGCCCAGGCTGGTCTTGAACTCCTGAGCTCAGGCAATCCGCCCACTTAGGCCTCCCAAAGTGCTAGGATTACAGGTGTGAACCACCATGCTGGGCCTTACTTCTTGTATTTTCCGAGTAACATTCTAATCATTGTATCTACAGAGTAAATTGTAGTAATTTATTCTATTTCTGGACAGCTAGATTGTTTTTAATTATTCAAGAACAACTACGTTTAACGTTTGTGCACATACAGCATTTTCATGTTTGGGGTCTGTTCCTAGGAGTAAATCTCAGCCTTGAAATTACTAAATCAGAGACTATGATCTTTTGGGGAGATGACAGCACATATTTCCACATTACTTCCTAGCAAGGTTGTGCTAATTTACATATCATCAGCAATGTATGAAAATACCGATTTCAACACACTGGGTACTACTTTCTAAAAAATGTTTTGGTAATTTAATGGCCCAAAAAATGCCATTTCATGATTCTTATTTGAACTTTTTAAACTTTTCGTGAGGTCGTTTTTCCAAGTTCATCAGTTTTATTTCCTCCTTTGAGAATTCTCTGTTCATGTTTTTAATGCATTTATCTTTGGAGACAATGTTTTCATAGTTATGTGAGCTCTTCCTATCATTACAACTATAATTACCACTACCACCACTACTAATTAGCTATCATTTGTTGGTCAACCATAATAAGTAGAATATTATGCTAAGAGCTTTACATATATTTATTCCTTGCCACAACCTGTAAGAAGGAAGGAAATTGAGGTTTAGAGAAGCTAAATGATTTATCTAAGTCCACATGGCCACGGACAAGATGCTTTCTACTATAACCTCTGCTTCATATAAAGATATAATACAGCCATGTCCTGCGTAAAGCCATTTCTGTCAACAATGGACTGCATATGTGGTGGTGGTCATACAGTAAATGAAAGTTAATTTATTATCAAAGAAAAAACTATATTTTTAAATTTAATGTTGTCTAAGTATATACTCTTTATAAAGTCTACAGTAGTGTATAGTAATGTTCTTCACATCCACTCACCACCCACTCACTGACTCACCCAGAGCAACTTCCAGTCCTACAAGCTCCGTTCATAGTAAGTGCCCCACACAGGTGCACCATTGTTTCCTTTAATACTATGTTTTTACTGTACCTTTTCTGTGTTTAGATATATTAATACACAAATACTTACCATTGTATTACAATTGCCTGCAGTTTTCAGTATAGCAACCTGCTGTACAGGTTTGTAGTCTAGAAGAAACAGGCCATACCGTATAGCCTAGGTGTGCAGCAGGCTGTACCATCTAGGTTTGTGTAAGTACATGCTGTGATGTTCTCACTGCAAAACTGCCTAGTCATATATTTCTCAAATGTATCTCTTCATTAAGTAATGTGTGACTGTATATTTTTATTAATATATAAAATATATTAACTCTTTACAGTATTTTTCCCAGGCCTGTCTGCCCTTTTATTTTACCAACTTTTTTTGACATATTGAAGTAGCAAATACTAGTGTAACTGTAAATTTTTTTTCAAAGCCAAACACGTCTTGGTTTTAATTATATTTCATAATGGCTATCTGCAGTAATAAAAAGATCAGCCATGATTGGCTTTCTTTAAAAAAATGAGGGTTTAGATTAATGTGCTCCAAATTGTCAAATAGTTATTCCTAAATCATATACTGGCAAACTTTTGTCTTCCTCATTGATTTGTGATAAGACCATATTTGGACCGAACTGTTTCATTGATCAAGGCTATTCTTAGTACCATTACCACAGTGTTTTAATTTCCATATCATTGTAAGATGATTAAAACAGAATAGGACTCACCCTCTAACAACTATTTTTTTTTCTAAATTTTCTTCCCTTTTTATTCTGAGTGAACTTTGAAATCATTTTGTTAAAGTAGGCAAAACCCCCCAAAACCTATGTTTTTCTTTTAAAGAAGGAGCTCAAAGCAGCAGGGATTTTGATTGTGGTTACATTAGACACATAAATTAATTTTGAACATCATTTTTATATCCAGTCTTCCTAATCAGAAATAATCATCTGGGTACTTGCTCAAGTTTTATTTTATATTTCTTGATACAATTTGTATTGTTACTTCATGTCGTCACTACATGTCTTGTTTAGGTATTATGTATGTTTTAGTTGCTATTGCATATAGGACCTTTTGTTTGTTCATTTGTATATGTTACTGCTGGTGTATAAAAATATTGATTCTATATTGTCATATTTATAAGCTCTTCCTTATTTTAATAGCTTATCAGATAATTCCTTTATATTTTATAGGCATACAGTATCAGTTTAAAATGATGTATTTCCTTTTTTGTGTGTAGACAAGAGTTACCACAGCAGACCTGAGATAGCTATTTTCAGAAAGGCCTGCTTGCAAGGTTGCCCATGGCTGGCATATGGTACCCTGGATTTTGGGAGGGTTCCCACCATTTCCTACATGATAAGGGTGGTTTACTGTGTTAGGATTGCTTTGTGCACACAATATAGTTTATGCTGAACACCTGCTATTTGTCTAGGAATTTGAAATTTTGGTATGTGCCAGGCATAGGCTGCCTATACCACCAACTTCCATAAAACCTTGGGCACTGAGTCTCTAGTGAGCATCCCTGGCAGATAGCACTTCAGCGGTGTTGTCACCTTGTTGCTAGAGAAGGAAGCACATCTGTGTGCTTCCGATGGGAGAAGCCTCTGGGGAGTCTGCATCTGGTTTCCTCCTGACTTCATTCCATGTGATTCTTTCCTTTTTTTGCTGTGTATTCTTTCGCTGTAATAAACCGTAGGCATGAGTGCAACTGTATGCTAAGTCCTGCGAGTCCGTCTAGAGAAGCCTCGAAACCAGGGGTGGTCTTGGGGACCCTTGATGCAATTTGTAATGCTTATCTGTTCTGTGTGTTATTTTTGGTCAAGTCTAGGTATCAATATAGATGGAGCTGCTCTGGGTGACCAGAAGGGGAAAGGTTGGACCCCTCCTAGTATGATGTCCTGCCATCTCTTCTCATGTGCTGTACTCTTGTGAGGCTCTGGGAAGTTGACTTTGAAAATTACTTGTCCCAGCTGGCACAGTGGTTCATGCCTGTAATCCCAGCACTTTGGGAGCACTAGGCTGGTGGATTGCTTGAGCCAGGAATTTGAGACCAGCCTGGGAAACATGATGAAAGCCTGTTTTTATAAGAAATACACAAAGTTAGCTGGGCATGGTGGCATGTGCCTATAGTCCCAGCTACTCAGGAGACTGAGGTAGGAGGATCGTGTGAGGCCAGAAGTTTGAGGCTGTAGTGAGCTATGATCATGCCACCGCACTCCAGCGTGGGTGACAGAGAGAGACCCTGTCTCCAAAGAAGCAAACAAAAACAAGAACAACAAAAGTACTTATTGCTATGATTTACCTCTAAATTACAGGATTGACTGTATCTTATACATTTTTATATGAACCAGTCTTTAAACTTTTTACACAGCGGCTTACACCTGTAATCCTCTCCTTTTTACTCAAAGAGAACTAGGTGGAAGCATTAATGTACCTAAGACAACAGGCCAATGGAATAGAAACAAACATACAAATATGGAAACTTTATATGTGACAGAGATGATATTTAAGCTCAGTGGGGAAAAGATGAACTTTTTGATAAATGATACTGGGACAGCTGGTTATTTATATGGTGAAAATACAAAATTGGATTAAAAATAACTTTAGTCATTTCATTTAAGATATTTCCTGCTTGTTTTCATAATTATTTGGCAGTCTGAAAACTCAAAAGGAGTTATATTTTGGGTAATGTAGACAGTAAACTATTCAGACTAATCTACCAGTTGAGAACAACTGAAAAATGCTGTACAAAAATCTGAAAAGTCTGAAAAGCCTGAGAAAGGTGGTAAGATAGGATTTATCATGACAAAATCTAAATGGCAACTAGAATCTAGAGGGGAAAGCAGGACACAGAAGTTGCAGCTGGGTAGTGGTTCATGCCTGCAATCCCAGCACTTTGGGAGGCTGAGGCAGGCAGATTGCTTGGGCTCAGGAGTTCAAGACCAGCCTGGGCAACATGGGGAAACCCCATACCTACAAAAAATTAACTAGATGTGCTGGCACGTGCCTGTAGTCTTAGCTACTCAGGAGGCTGAGGTAGGAAGATAGCCTGAACCTCAAAGGCAGAGGTCACAGTAGGCCAAGATCCTGCCACTGCACTCCAGCCTGGCCAACAGAGCCAAACCCTGTCTCAGAACACAGAAGTTGCTTTTGCCTCTGCGGACATGTGCAAATGAAGGAAACCTGGGTTTTATTGTTTTGATTTTTTCAGGGCATTCAGAAATTAAAGTTTATGTTCCGGCAAAGGTAGGGAGTCTAATAGGAAACCTTCCTCCATAAGGTTAGGACCCGAAAGGCCTACTTCCTTAGGTTAGGAATGACTAGAAGTAAATGGAAACCCAGTTTTACCCTCTAACTCTCCAACACTTCCCCAGGAGATCTTAAGGGGAAAAAAAATCCTTTGGTGTTGAACAGTGCATAGCGGGGAAAGTAAAGAAAAATCCCATCTCCATGAAGTGACAAGCATGTGCTGGTAGTCTCTGTGAGTCTGTAACTCCAATTCACCTCACCTGGATAGTCCAAAAAACCCTATGCCTGGAACTGGTTTAAAGAAGTCCTGGACTGATCCTAGGTGCCTGGAGAGTGCAAATCCCCTCCGGAGGAAGGCACCATCATTTTAGGCATCAGAGAATCTTCAGAATACATGTTCTCGTAATACCCAAGCTCACCAGAAAATAGGGTGACGTCAGCCAGAATCAGCAGGAATAGACCTATAGGTATCCTTCATTATCTACATTTTCATTTTGAACTCTAGGAACCAAATAGATTCGGATGCATTAGGATTTCCACACTAGACAAAATTTTGCCACGTACTGTCCCAAAGTCAGGAACCTAATAGATTCAGATAATGAAACTCTTGAAATTCAATAAGCAAAAGACAGACAACTGAATAGATTGGACAGATCCTTCACAGATAGGGATATGCAAAGGACAATAAAAAAAAAGGATATAACTGTGAATGTAATGTAATTGCTAGGTCATACGTTTTGCCCTTAGCAAATACTGCCAAGGGGTCTTCCAAAGTGGATTGTGTCAGTTCATATTTCCACAGCAATGCAGCAACGCATAAAAGGCCGAGTTGATCCTCATGGTCATCAGTACTTCCTATTGTCTCTCTAGTTTGATTTAGCCATTTGGGGGGTATTGAGTGGTATCGCATAGTGGCTTTAATGTGCATATCCCTGATCCACACCTTTTCCTGTGTTTATTTCCAATTATGCGGTCACTTTTAAAACAGGTGTAATATGATACTGAGAAAAATGTATGTTTTGTGGATTTGGGGTGGAGAGTTCTGTAAATATTTGTTAAGTTTACTTGTTCCAGGTCTGAGTTCCAGTCCTGGATATCCTTGTTAATTTTCTATCTCGTTGATCTGTCTAATATTGACAGTATAATGTTAAAGTCTCCCACTATTATTGTGTGCGAGTCTAAGTCTCTTTGTAAGTCATTAAGAACCTGCCTTATGTATCTGGGTGCTCCTGTATTGGGTGCATATATATTTAGGATCGTTAGCTCTTCTTGTTGCATTGATCCTTTCACCACCACATAATGTCCCTCTTTGTTTCTTATGGTCTGTGTTGCTTTAAAGTCTGTTTTATCAGAGATGAAAATTGCAGCTTCTGGTTTTTTTTTTTTCTTTCTTTCTCTCCATTTGGTTGGTATGTCTTCCTCCATCTCTCTGTTTTGAGTCTTTGTGTATCCTTGCATGTGAGATGGGTCTAGATACAGCATACCGAAGGATTTTAGCTTTTTATCCAGTTTGCCTGTGTCTTTTGATTGGGGCATTTAGTCTATTTAAATTTAGGATTAATATTGATATATGTGAGTTTGATACTGCCATTTAATGCTAGCTGACTGTTTTGCCCATTAGTTGATGTAGAGTCTTCATTATGGTGATGCTCTTTACCTTTTGGTATGTTTTTGGAATGGCTGA